>VZRO01003094.1:0-97349 GCA_013397915.1 Daphoenositta chrysoptera
TTTTTATTGTGAAAACCACAATTTTTTATCCTAATATGTAATTATGTGGATGTTGGCTCTTTTTTTTAGTCCTGTAAGATTAAAGTGCTTATTTCAGTTTAACTCCTTGAACTTGCAATGTTACCAAAAGGACTGATAGGAAGCTGCAGAGAATCTCTGATGGGGATGGCAAAAAAATCAAATCACAACTGAAATAGAGATCCCCTGTCAGATCACATATGAATTTTCCTAAGTAAGTGGTAACCATCTCTGAAGACCATAATATATCTTTTGTTCATAAAAATCAAAGCCTAACCAAAAGACAACAGACTTTTGGTGGTTTCAGCAGTATGATTACTTTTGTAAATTGCCTTGTTGCCATTTGCTCCAGTACATTTCATCAAAGTATTAAATAGCTGCACTATACTTGGCATACTAAGCCTATCTGATTTACACTAGTCACATTAATTTAAAAGTAATAAACCCAAGCAGAGAAAGTCACATTTCTTTTGTTCAGGAAATAAAAGTGCCTTCAGCAATAGTCAATCCATATAGATTACTTAGTGGAAATCTAACCATAATCTCGTTTTACTGTATCTCCTAGAAAGGCTTCAACTGTAAAAGAAAATCAGCTTCCGGGGAGCAAGTCAACCAACAGTTCATGTAAGAATTTAAGAGACAACAGCCTAAGTTAGAACATACATGGCAGTGTGTGTATATATATCTGTACAAATTATGTATGTGTGTGTCATATACACACTATTATCATTTACTTAAAGATCAAAAGGAAACTGTGGAACGTATGTAGGAACACAATTACACAAAAGAGGTTTCTTTGTACACATTTGTTTAGCTCAGTTCAAGCTGTTCTTGAAACTGTAAGGAAATCCTTGTTATTACAAAAACCAAGAAAGGAAATAGTTCAAATACAAAGCAAAATTAACAATTAAAAAAAAAATCATAAAGCATATTTAAAGATAAGGAGTAAGGAAATTATAATTTCTTTTCCATCAGTTTTATTAAAAGGAAGCGGAATTTAGACATTTGCAGTGCCAAAAAGTTAAATAGATGTATGAAAAACATCAGTAACTCAAAGGTCGAAACAGGATGATGGAAAATAATGACGTCTTTCCTTTCTTTACCCCCTCAATTAGAATTCAGCAACAATATATAATGAGTGCTTGGTCAAACTATTATTTTGACTGGTAATACCACAACTTCCAGCAATCCAAAGTTTACATAAGGTAGAGCTAAGAAGACTTGGAGAATTTACTATCTGGTCTTCCTCAGTCAGGAGAAAATGGGAAAAAAAGAAGCCTTTTATCTTGTAAGGTGATTTTATTCCCTTGTTTTTCAAAATCCTCAACAACTAACTGCACACAACATTAGCAACACCTCTGCAAGCCTGGAAGCCTGGGGAAGTGCCAAGAAGGATCCGTTTCCTATTGCAATCATCTCACCCATTCAAACCCAGACTCAGCAAAGCATTTAATACTCAAGGTTAAATTTCAGTTTAAATAGTTGCAATGAAATTAATGTAACTGTTCCTTGTCCAAGTTCTTTACTGAGCTGTGTCTACAAGGAAGAAATCACGTATTTTATGTACACAGAAATGTAAGGAAGTCTTCATTTAAAAATACAAGGAGGAAATCACGTATTTTATGATTTTATGTACACAGAAAAGTAAGGAAGTCTTCATTTAAAAAAAGATGACAGCGGGAGCAGGCACAAGTACAGAAACTGCCCATGATTTTCGGCCATAAAAAAGCACCCAACTGTCACATAAGAAATAGAAGGCACAGAAGGACCTAGGTGTCAATAGTGTGTTGATACTCAACTATGGTTATAGAGTTTACAGTCTCATGAATCTGTGCAAAACTGAGGTTTCTGAGGCTTAATAACATGTTTTAATTCTGTTCAGTTGGGAAATTACCAGTGCCTCATTTACTGTGTTAGATAAATAATATTCATTGCACATTTGCTTAGAAAAGACAAAATTGTGATAGTGTGTGGTTATATAGGTTGAAGAAATGTTGGTTTTAATCACAGAGATGACTTCTTGTTTCCCCGTTGTAGAGCAGCCTCTCTCAGCTGTGTGACCCACACCTCTGACCCACTCAGCAGCTCAGGAACGGGGGGAGAAATCACCCCTCATTAGAGCCCTGCTACTGACATTGCAGGGTTTGAGGCACGAGCAATTTAGAGCGACTCATCTTCAAAGTCGCTCTTCAAAGCCACAAAATAAGATTTAAAAAATCATTTTCAGAGGTCGCATAAAGCTACTCACTCCCAAGGAGAAAGAGCTGGGACATGTGGCAGGTTCAGTACTGTCTGACACACAGCATGATATTTACACTTTCATACAGACACCAAATAAATAAAGGCGACCCATTTTAGAAGTGTCTCTGTTATGTTTCCAGCCCCAATAAAGGAAAAATATACTGTCCTTCCTGATATGATTCTTTTTTAAAAAAATCCACATGCTTTGAAGTTTTTAATTATGATTACACTTTTCTAAAAAACAGTAATTTTTTCTGAGATAATTTATTTAGGAAATATATTTTCATTGCCTAGACTCAAGTGACAGAGTAAGAGGGATACCCTGTAGCCTGTCTGAGGCTACAAAGAGAGGGTGTTCTCAGAGGGCCCTGGGAGTCACCCTGCATCCAAAGCCGAGTTTTGCCTGCTGGGGTGGCCACACCACAAGGGACTGTTGGGAATTGATGCCTTAGATTTTGACTTTTATATTTTTCAAAATCCTGTACTGCTTAGTGTGTAGCTCTGAGGTTTCTTGTACCCTGTTAATTTCTGTTCTCTCGTNAGCCTCTGGCTCCCGGGGTGTACCTTGAAGGCCCTTCAAATAAATACCCACCTTTATTCCCTTACTCCTGTCTGGTCTCTGTTTATAGGTGGCCTCTTAAGGCATCAGAATGGGGCTCAAAAATGCTTCCTCCAAGCTGAACAGGACGCCCACCCCAGTGTTTGCTCACGAGTCACTCCATTAAAGCCTGCCCAGTGAGTAACAGAGGCCTGGAGACCACAGAGCAGGACCTGCTCCTGGAGACCACTCATGAGACAGCACACCTACAACAACCCAGCCTGTGAGGGATGGGGAAAGGTCCCTGACACTGCACCAGCTTGCCTGCTTTTATTATTTGACTCAATAATATCTGAGAGCACATTTGAATTTAATTTCCTTTGGTTTTAACGTGCACATCTTCTAAAAGAAAATCACATTTAGAAAAAGCCCACTGTAGCTGGTGCTCACAGATAAAATCTCAGCTAAGCACACAAGACGGCTCTATTGATGACACCATGGCTTCCCCCCAGCAAGCATCAGTACAATCTCCCTGCAAGTGGTTGCTGCACTCCCAACCCCAGCACGGCTCCCACTGAACCCATGCAAGCTCAGTAAACAACCTTCTCTAAGTAATATCCTGCCTGGGCAGGAAGCCACGGGGAGGCAGAGCCTTGGAGAGCAGAGAACACACCCAGCCAGCAGGTTTAGAGGCCTTCAGGGGTGTATATTCTCCATTATCGCTGAGTGGCACGAGGGTGGAAGCACAGACACCCAACTAAGCAGTACCTAATAAAAGCAATGGTCAAGAGTCAGAAACAGTAGCAGCAGAGGGAAAAGTCACCCAAAAGAACATTCTGCTCATGGGCAGAAATCCACTTGCATGCTAAATTTTTTTGTATGCTTTTGTATGGTTGTCTAGGACGCACTCCTTTTTCCTTATAGAAAGAAGAAATATTTAAGCTTATTACATTTCTAGTTGTCAGAATACACGACAGAATGTTCAGAAATACAGATTTAGGCCCCTACACAAAACAACCTGAGTATACATACCCCAAAACGTTTTGGTTCATTAAGCCTCAAAGAAAAGCATTTGTACAATCCATTCTAGATAAAAATTGAAACATACCATGTGAAAGAAGTCAAGTTAAGACCTGTCAGCTCATGCTGAGAAAGCTGAAACAGAGGCGATTCTCTTATTATACATGGTATTAAATATTTGCTTCCTCTGAGTTGTCAAGACCTGTCAAAGCATTTTTTTCTTAGCAATACCCCACTATAAATTACCTACCATGTATTTAAAACACATATATACATATGTGTATATATGTATATATACACACACAAGTGAGGCTTTCCATAAATCTCTACCATTCCAGACTTTTTTAGTTTTAATGTCTCACACAGCAGACAGATGTACAAACCATTTTTCTTTTGCTGTACAACCTCAAATATAATAAGTCTTTATGGCCTGAAATATGAGCTTTTAACAACATCTGTGCAGTTAGAAAATATAACTCAGCTTCCTAATCACTGTATGGAGAAGAGTCTTTTCAAAAGTACTACCTATTGTAAATACATATTAGTGGCACAATGTTAAAATGATTATATTTTTATTTAATTACAATCCACTCTACATGACAGTTCACGTAGCCTAGATCACAATTAATCTTGATTAGCGAAACCTGCAGTATAGTACTGCTCAGAGTAATCAGGATGATTACACAACATATGATCTTTATGTTTCTGTTTTGTCTCCACAGGGGTTATCAGATACTTATCAATTTTCTAGCCTGGAAGAAAGTTTAGACTGGATGGCAACACGGGAACCAGCTAACTTGAATACATTTCATGTGGGCTGCAGAAAAGCCCTAAAAACTAACAGATTGAACGTGCAGGGCTTTTGATGACAGAACCTGTAGGAACTGATTNCAACAGATTGAACGTGCAGGGCTTCTGATGTTTATGTTTTTGAAAACTGACAGAACCTGTAGGAACTGATTCTTTAGAAATAACAGTAAGTTTTAGTTCACTGTTTAATTTAGATTATAATTTCCCATAAGTATCATCAGTTGCTGGGGCACGTTGATTTTATTTGCCTCTTAGGCCAAGTACAGCAGACACTTTTACTAATAACAGTTCAAATTGATGCTTACAACAGGAGAGCAGATAAAAGAAAGAAATCTTTTCAAAGGAGGGATAAGGAGGGAAACACTAGTACCAGGTAACAAAAAGGCCCTGAATAGGAACGAGGAACTGGAACTACAGAGGTAAGGGAGCTGAGACAAAAGCAAGGCAAGATGGAAGAGGCTGGAAGGGAACAAGTGGAATATATGTAATTCAGTAGAAAGGGGCAGAAAAATCTTCACCAGCCAACACTTGAGCTCTCCCATAGTCAATAACTGAAAATATTCCTCTTATGTACAGCACTGGTTAAACATGAGGATTATTTCCTGCTTGCCTGCATGCAAAGTGAGATTGAGGGAAATACTCAACTTCTATGTGTTACAGCATTAGCAGAGCTTTGGGCAGCAGAACTAAGCTCTCCACAATCAGCTGAAGCCAAATGTGGTTTCCAGTTTGCATTTCACAGCCACAAGAAATTACACTCAAAGAGGAAAAATCTTATAAACTACTGTGTGGAAACTTAAAATGTACATAAAAAGCTTTAATTCTAGCACTGCATCATGGAAGTGCTTCATTTCGTTACATTATTATTATTTTAATCATGTTTTGTATTTATTATCATTTTACCTATTAGTACCTATGGATTATTTACACATACAGGTAGAGACTTTTAAGTTTGTGTGTAGGAGGCAAACAAACAATAAAATCAATAGTGAAAGACTAATTTTGCCAGTCTGAAGTTTTCAGGTGTGTATATACCTCTTCACATATGTCACGTATTATGAAAGAGAAACACAAATACCTATTCTTGAAATCAGAGAATAAATATTGAATGTGAATATTCTTTTGTGCCTATATTCCAAATTACCTTTGTGAGCAATATTTTCCCCAAGGTCAATTTATATCATAGATGTGAATGCATCAATAAAATTCCATATTATTTTTTAACATGGCCTGACAATAAGATGGCATTAAAAGCATCTTCCTGCCTGCCCTTAGCTGAACCTCAGAACTTCCAGTAGGACGTTTCTGCATTTATGATCTAATCAGCAGGGTCAACAAGAGCCACCGACCATGAAATGGAAAGAAACGTCTCAGTGGTTATATAATGACACCTTAACGTGCTTCTCGTTAATCAATTACTGCCATTAGCAAGCCTCTGAAGAAGGAAGATTTGCAATTAGGCACCTAACTACAACTATCACTATGAAAAAAAGCCAAAACCACAAAACCAAAAAACCAAACAAACAAACAAAAAACCAACCATCTAAGGAAATAGGGAAAGAATTCAAAATCACAGAGAAACAATTACTCCACAGATGTTCAAGTCCCAAGCAGCCTGGTGACTTAAAGCAATGTAACTGTGTTAGCAATTTTAAGTTCCTGGAGAAAATGCTGTAGTGGTGTCACTGTAAGTAATATATAAAACAGATGTTAAATATTTTACCAATACATGCATTAGACACTATGTACATGCCCTGAAATTTCATTTTTTAAATCTATCCAATCATAGTATGTCATTTAACTTTGCTTTATTTTTAGAACTTTTTTTGACTTCCATCCTACCAGGCACAACATTTTTATCCATACAGGAAATTCAGTGTGTAAATACTTGCAGTGAAACAATTGTTCAATGAGATGGTATAGTCCAGGTCTGTGCATACAAAAAAAACAAAAAAAGAAAGCACAATATAGAGGAGTTTAGTAGGTTTTTTTCACTTTTTATCATTTTGCTAATTCTCATTCATCTGCAACTTATTAAATTAATTCATGTTAATTACGTAATTAGAATGAAAACTCCTCTGACCAAGAACTTCATTTTTGTAAAGTGCTGATCTCATTGACTATGCCCTATAAATGATAATGACAAAGCTTGACTATGAACAGTGACATTAGAACATCAGAACACTGTGCTCTTCTGGGAATATAGATAGCAGCCAATTCATACATTTCTACAAACCTCAGTGACCTCTGTAATAATACAGAAGGTTTCTTTATCCTATCAGTCAAGGCACCATTTCTCAACCTCTGCTGCACTTACCAGGATTTTCCACTAGCAACAGCCTACACAGTAATCTCCAATCGATCAACTAGAAACCAATGTAAAAATTACAGTTAAGTATGTCTTATTGTCAGAGACAGCATGACAGGAGTTCTCCCCACTATGTCTAAGTAGCTACACAGAAACACACATCCTCAGACACTTACTACTATTATTACCACAGTCCCCAGCACAATGGATGTTTTGAAACAAGAAGTTTTCTTCATGTCAACCTTGAATTCAAAATCTGCAAACACCCGCAGACAAGACTTGTCTTAAGTGCTTTGTAAAAGAGTGCAGCCAAACAGAAACTTTGCAACAGAAGCACTACCTCTAATATTAATTTGACCCAAAAAGCCATGCTGCTCCAGAACACAGCACGCAAGACTGCTGCTCATCTTCCTCTTACGCTGCTCTCCCTGTCACTCTCCTGCTGCTGCCTGTTTCGTTGCAAGCTACATTTTAGCTCCTACAGAGTTGCAGCAAATTATCCCTTGGGATCCTCCATCTGCCACAGTAGATCTGTGACAAATGCAAGTATTTGAATTGGTTAATGGCATAAATCAGTGCACCCTCTCATCAAGACTAAAACTCTCTGATCCTTTGTAATTGAATTATCTATTGTATTTGGTTTATTCATAAAATATGAAAATAGGAAGATATTCCCATACATGTGGTTATTACACCTCCTCACTGATGAATGATTTTTCAGTTTAAACTATATCAGATTGAAGTAATTTTTCACAGTGATGTCAGTGCTTCTGAACAAGGGTAGTGAAGGTGAAAAGTGAATTTTAAAAAAGCACAAACATCGTTCAGTACCAGCTACAAAACTCCAGGTGAATATACATAAGGAATATCCAAAGTGCTCCAAATCCCTAGTAAGGAAAAGCTGATATTTTCTATAACTAGTAGCACTTTTCTGTATGTCTTCCCATGTGTTGTCTTTGTTCTTCCATGTGTTAATGAAAGATCCCATACAAAGATACCAATTTTCACCCTAGTACCTTAAGGCAAAACCTGCTGCTTTTCTCACATTTTTAAAAGAACACCTAACCTTCTCCCCAAGGGTGGAATTTTGCTGCTCCGTTATTTTTGCCAACTTCTGAATTGAAAGATGTTCCCTCTTGTTTGTGTGGCTGGGTGGGAAAGGCACACAGCCAAGAGAAATGAAAATATATCCACACCCTGCTCAAAATAAAAAGCCATGACATGGATAAAAAGAAGAAGGAAAAAAACACATCCAGAAAACTAGTATTTTTAAATTAAGATTCTGTTAAACTCAATTCACTGTTTTCTAATAAAGGAAGCAATAAATATAAAGCAAAAAGTTATTAATAAACCTTACAGTTGAAAAACAAGGTGGCCCAACACTTAGGAAGCTAAATTGGCACTTAAAAGAGCATTAAGGTCAGAAGTTTTGGGGTGTGATTTGCAGAGCTGATCCTTGGCACCCAGGTTAGTTCAAACACCCTTGCTCAGCTCTGAGACCAGCTGGCTTCACACTGAAGCAGGTGAGTCCTTACATGATTTCTTCTGCTAGCCAGGAATTAAGAGAGACATCCATTTCCTAAAGAGCAGTGATAACACAAATAAAAGGACTTTCTATGGTGATCAGCTGACCTTTCATTAGTGCTCCAGCTGCAAACCTATAACAAAAATATTTCATTACCCAATTGGGTTTTTATAAAAATACAGGTCACAAAAGGCCAGATGACACCAAAATAAGGGTACTGGAGGAATTGAAAGTGTACAGGTCCCTAAGAATAGGAAGAAGTATGCATGTATTTCATGCTCAGCATCTCAGGTGACTCATAAATCTTAGTATTGAGCAATCTGCTCAGCTCTCATCTCCACTAATTCAGTCCTTATGTTGAATTATGCTCCTTAGTTATTTTTGTAAATAAGGCACCAAAATTTTGTCCAAAATGTTGTAGCACTCCTGGAGTATGTGCTGCTCAGCCTGCAGGAGTGCCATAGGACACGTGGTTACTGCTGGCTCAGAGGAATCAGAGGAGGAACACGAATCTCCACCTTCTGGGGAAGGTTCACAGACGTGTCCCACCAAGGCTGGGGCAGACTCTCCACTGCATTAACATAACAACTTCGAGACCTTGCAAGCCAAAGGAAATGCAGCAGTCAACTCATTCCTGTTAAAAAGTTTATGATGCTGAACAGTCATACTTATGACGCTTGATTGCAGGAGCCAGCAGGAGGACGAATAAATTTGGCTGCAAATATGCTAGCTCGTTTAAAGGCAAATCCATTTAGTACTGACAAACACACCAAGGGTATGTACATCTTGTAGAGTGGCAGACACTTCTAGCAATGTTTAGCCATCTCAGAGAAAGTGATTCTTTGTCAGAAGGATTTTGTTGGGCTTTTTAGAGATCGCTGCTATAGTACACTACCATAGCCCTGGCCAGCCTTAATGCTGAGCTATTTATTATCTTAATTTGCACATTAGTCACTAATACCAGCCAGTTTTCCTTACAGAGCTTTTTGATTTTCCTTTGTAGGTTTTCAGAAGAATCTCTAATTTTCTCATTGTTTTGAAAGATTAAGAATGCATGTAGTAAGGAAACAAACCTCAAAAGAGAAAATGAGAGAAAAGAAAGCCTTTACCTTCTCCACTGAGAAAATTCATTTCAGCAGATTGAGGCTGTACTCCACACAAAGACATTCCTCCTTTTCCCAGTTTAGCTGATTCCAAATTTTTCCAATGACCTTGCCTAAATTAAATTTACAGTCAAGCAATCTTATCTTTTAAATCAACAAACTGGATTAGTGATACTCTGAGCTGGGAAGCAGTTTTCAGACACTTACCAAATTTGGACCAAAAAAAATTTCCAAATTCTATTCAATTTAGGTAACTACTTGCAACATCCAAAACTTCTTTCAGAAGACTATTTCAGAAAAGATCATAATTAGCTACAAAACCCAAGCTGAGACATTGCTTGAAAACTGCTACAAAATCCTTATATATACACAGATAAATAAACAAAGACACTTCCAAAACAGCAGCAATGAAACTGATGTTTGGTTGCAAAAGGAGAATATGTAATTGCTTGGAAGGTTAACTTCACTCCCAGTTCAGTATCTGCATTTGAAAAGGTGTAGAGAGCACTCAGTGCTATCACAAGTGGAACTTAAACTACAAAGAACTAAAACCAACCTAAGCCCAGAGGGGCTGCCCTTTTATTTCTCCTTATAACTGGTCCATATTTCTTCTTATGCAAGGTTGTTGCTGGGAAGAATATGGAAGGTTTGAATAGATTTTGAATTCCCAAGCCTTTTGCATATTAAATATTAATATGTGGAGGATCACAAAGAGGCGAAATGTCAATAACTAATCAAAGCAGAGATAAAATGAAAGATTTATTTCACTGTTCATCACCATTTCAATACTTTGTATATCAAAGGCCACTAAATACACTGTTTTGAAACAAACATATAGTTTTGTAGAGGGGGGAATTTAAGGAAGCAAGCATGAACATTAAGTCTCCTTTCTTTGGAAGTTGCTTCATCCCTTTTCTCAACTGCCCTTCAGCTGAATCCTGGGCAGCAGCTGGTCACCAAATAATGGGATGGTGAGGTTCTTATTTTTATCTTTCATAATTTATTTGTAAACAAAGCAAGCAAAAATAAATAACAATAATAATGAATTACTCTCTACATGGATATGGAGAGGAGGAGAAGGGGATGAGGAACAATATTCCATGTTCCAGTGCAAACAGCAGCAGCTGGAAGTTGCTGCAGTGCCATGTCTCTGTAAAGGCTGCCAGTGACGTGAGACTCTGAAGATGCTCTCTGCCCTACCTGTGTTAAAGGACTGTAAGAACAGGGCTGAGGCCGGGAAGAGGATTCACTTATTTGGGTAATCAATCATATTAGCACTGTGGTTTGGAGCACACAACTACTGCTGAATTTTGAAGGTTTTTCTTCATTGTTACTTACATATTTATCTTAGAACTATGGATATTCACTGAAAAGACTGCAGAATCACACCACAGCACTAACAGTTATAAAAATACATTTCAATAAGATAGTAATAAGCTGTTTTTCTATAAAACTTATTCATATCTTGGATGTATCTAATACACACACAATAGGTACTAGTTCTAACAAGCAGAATGCTATTTACCGAGAGTGTCATGTATGAAATATTTTCAATTTCTTTTTAACAGCAGCATTAAAATTATATTCCTGTCACAATGTTCTTCTCCATACCTTAGCACAAATAAGCTAAACTAGTATGATTTTTCATCCATCTTATTCAGAAAAGCCCAACATCATGGCCATTCTCCATAATTACAGCACTAATTAAGGGGTTCTATTTTGTTTACCAAATTTGGGAATTGGACCAGAAAACTGATACACATTATATCATGAAGCTGAGGATGAGCTGGCAATTTCTGCGTTAATGTTTGAAAATGTTCTGATTACTGACAAAAGCTGAATGGAAATTGCTGAAAGGATCATCTCTGAGCCCCTAGTGCCATGCAGGCAAGCATTGCTCAGACCATATAATGAGTTGCTGCCTGTTTCCAATCCATATGTCCTCCTACTTTAAGTTTTGAAAAAAACCTCATAAAAAATAAAAATTAAAAAAAAAAATCCAACAAACTGGCCAGACCAAAATCTTTACATTCTGAAAACACCAAGACTCCAATAGGCATTAAATTCTTTTACAGAAAAAAAGCCATAAACCCTGTAAATTGTGTCAGGTCACTATGAGGAAGATCAGCTATTTGCACCTGCTCAGTCACAGTTATTTACTTCAGAAGTACCTGTGCCAGGAATCCCAGCTGCACCTGCACAGCAACATCTGAACCATTACAAGCTGAGGAATACTTCAGCACAGGCTTGCCACAGAATGATGCTCTGTGGATGCACTAACCTGTTATGGATAGCAAACCCTTGTCTTTAATCAGTGCTTTGCATAAAGCCTTCCTCTATCCATGCAGACATCTCCAAAAATGCCTTACTTCTGTCCCCTCATCTTTACAGAAACAATCATGAATATTTCAAGACGACAAATTAAAAAGGATATCTTGTATTCTAGTCAAAGGAAAATTTGTGATAAGGTGTACTCTAGCAGTAAACTATCTATCTTACTGAGTTACATCTAGTTACTGCCTTAATGGTATCCTAGTTAGTACAGTTCATCTTCAGAAGACACAACTGGAAGGCAGCATGCAATATTCAGATATTCAGGGACATAACAGTTTATAGATATAGTTGCAGAGAAAAAACACTGTGGGGAGGGAGCGGGGAACTGACAGTTTTATGCAGTTTTTATTTTTTAAATTCTGGCCACAAATTTTACATACACGGTAACCCAGTACTCCTATTGCACTTTGTGCTATTTGACTGTGCCTCATTACCCCACAGAGAAAGGAACAAAGAGAGCATCAGCTTCACACCAGCAATGCTGTTTTCAGCCCCCCTGTTTTGAAGAGTCAGAACTTCTGCTCTGATCATAGCTGTACACACCTGCCTTGTGGTACCTGTTTCCCTCAGCAGGCATGGGAGCTTTATACTCCACCTCCAGCTTTGCTGGCTACAAACTCCTATCTGGCCACAGGGGCTCTGCCCAAGGAGGTTACTTGTAAGTGAAGATTGAATCTGAATTTCTGAGTCCTTGCCAAAGCTGGAGCCACAATTCTTTGTCCTGTGGGGGACAGATCAACCCCTTTGCCACCCATCTTTGCCCCAGGTGCTTCTTTGGGAATGAGGCATACTCAGAAAACTTCACTACGGCACGGAGGAGGAACACACAAATGCCATTGACCACTACATGTCCTTCCACCCTCAGGACACTCTCTGAGGTCTTTCAGTATTCAAAATATGGTACTGTGACTAAACTGGAATAGAACTGAAAAGCCACAGAACCATTCAGAGGCTTGTAACTAATTACATAGTTCCCATTTCTGGCAACCACCAAAACTGGTTGTTTCTAAAATCACAAATACAGGCATGATGTACTGAGCCTTACAGCAAGGCTCACCATACTAGGTTTCCAGTTTACTTCACCTCAGTGCAACCACAAAAAATAAAACTGATAAAGGTAAAAAATAAAACTGATAAAAATGTTCAGGCAAGGCTCTATTTGCCAATCTAACAAAAGACTCCTAGTGTAAATTTCACAAACATCATTTCCACCCTGCAATGTCCATGCTTAAACGAACTCTTCCTTCCTATATTTTCTTGAATGGAATTAGAGCTCCTTGTTCCATCCAAAAGTGTAGCAACAATGTAACTCCACCTGCTTTTCTCTGCTAATCAACTTCTGGAGTCTCCCATGCTTTCACAGTGATAGAGCTGCAGTGGATGCAAAATTGCAAACATCTGTTGGCACTATTTCCATAATAAGATTATACAAGCCCTTGAAGAACTAAGATCAAGTGAAAAATCCAGAAGACTTGAAAGCCTCATTAGCTTCTGGTTAATCAGAATCGGAAGTTGTCTTTAGAAGAAGGGGGACTCTTGAGATTTCTTCAAGGACTAGTTTTCACAGCTGTAATTAGCAATTGGTAGCAGGAAAACAAAAAGCTTTAAACCAGCATTTTTCAGAAGCTCTAAGAGTGGTTTAGTTCGTTTGTAACTTGAAAATTCTCTGACAGCAGATGAGAACTACTACTGACCCTGCATGACAATGGCAGAGTAGAGGTACACAATCGAAGGGGAAAACAGCAGCAAAAGGTTATTTTGCTGCCACATAGCTTTAAAAGCTTACTGTGATGATGAAAGGAACAAGAAAAAACATACAGAGTTGGGAAAATAGATGGAACTCACAGCTGATTTTAATGCTGCCTTTAGTAAGTCATGAAAGAAACAGGAAAATCATGCTCCTTTCTGTCTTCATCTTGGGGCCTTTAAGTGCAGGGAAATTGAGCTTCAGGAAGGTGTAAAACATTTGCACAAGGGACTGACACACATTTTAGAAGAAGAAGGATGAAGAGGCACTTCTACAGAAGTCATCATTTGGATAAATCTTGGTAAGTAATACTAAACATGATTAAATTCTGGACACATGCCACATTTCTTAAGGCTATTCAGGTTTCTTTGAAATCTTGCAATCACCTCCACTTTCTACTTTCACAAAAAAGATCTTTCTTAAAATTCAGTGTTTCATTTCAAAGCTAATGCAGGCACAAGAATTTCCTAGTCATAATATTAATATTTTCAGTACTACATTTTGATAAGTTGTATTAAAATGTCTCAAGCACAAACTCACAGTGACCTCTGCTGAACAGTTAGTGCATCTTCCACGCAGAAAATGGAGCTGCTACACTGCCAATCCCAGCACTTGCAAATCCATCACACAAGCCGCATTTTGAAAGGAATGTCACTGATTAAGCTACAAAACCCACAGCTCTGTTTGATATGGAACAGATAACATTTTATGCAGAATATCAGGAGGAATCTTCTGATAAGACGAAACACAAAGATTAGCTTTCAACAAAGCTCTATATGTCACTCTGTGAGCTATCTAATGCTATTGGCTACATCCAGTAATTTCAATTATTCACTAAGGAATTACACTTATTTCAGTAAATTAAACAACAACAGGCTGCTTGTGCTTCCAGGGCCTGAATAATGACCATGGTGAGAGCAGCAGTGGCTGGTACACTTAGTACACTAAGAAAGCTTTGATTTTATAAATGAGAAAATTCAGAAATCCCTGTCTGACATGGTTTTAAGACTATTGCAAATATTTCTATTTCTCAAAATCCTCTTCCCAGGCTTGCTGCAGTTGTCCAGAGCAGCCTTGCCAACACTGGAGCCCTGCTCCTCTCCCGCCGTGGGCCCCAGCAGAGCAGGGCAAGCAGAGAGCAGCCCCGGGCATGCGGCATCGGCCCGGGGCTCCGCAGTGCACAGCAGGGACCCTGCGATGGGAATTACCTCTCCCACCTCCTCCCTGGGACGGCTCCCACGCTGCCTGGTATGTGGGTGAAGCCCAACTGCTGCTCCACGCCACAGCTGTGTCTATCCAGGAGCAAGGGATAACAAAAAAACAAATTTAACAAAAATTAAGAACTCTTTCTGGTCTCTGTTTCCGAGACTGTAGGAGTAATACTGCTTCAGCTCTGTTTGCCTCCATAGCTCCCATTTTCTTCCTGTCTTGAGGCACAGCAACCATGTTCTGCTGGTGGACTCCTTTTTTCTATTCAGATTTAAGTCCAGCTTTCTTTTTTTTTCTTTTTTTCCTGTTAGAAAGTAAATAGTCGAGTCTCTCTGGCCAAATCAACGATATCCCAGAGCATTTACTTCAGGACCCAGAAATAATAGGAGAGGGGTTTCAGCGCACTCATCCCACACAGGAGTACAGAAGAAGTGGTTCCTCTTGGTGTGCATTAAATATATTTATATATTTTTTGTATATGTACATACATATATATATGTACATATGCATGTATTTGTAACTCCTGTGAAGATATTGGAGCTCCCTCCTACTGAGAGGGATCATTAAAAACCTTTTGGTTTGAATCAACTGTGTTACTACACCTCTTTTTTTTTATGAAATACAGAGAAAAACCTGTACACAGAGACCTGATATATTTTATTCAAAGCCAGCCAAACGAAATGCATTAAAAATATTCTTCTAGCTTAAATAAATTTTGCTGGCTAGGGGAAGACATCCCACACCTCCCTACTTTTATACTTCATAGCAGATGACTGCACTTCTGAATACAGAATGGGAAGAAAGAGAGCTCATTTACTTGTTTCTGTCATCAGAAAACCCCATACATTACAAGAGCCATTTAATCCACTTGTGCACCTCCATATGCAAACTTGCTTTTATTTAAACAATATCCAGTCAAATAAACCATATTAAACTGTGAAACTGACAAAAATAGCTTAATATTTAAGTCTCTATATTGCTTTAAAGTTATTATGCATACAACTGGACTAGTTAAAACTCCATCTCAAATTGCATTACACACCATGTTGCCAAGCAAGTAATTTGCATATTATGCCACCAAACACTAGTCCTTCCCTGAGAGCCTTTCAAATTACTCTCTTCATTTAGACACAACAGCTCCCAAGGCCATGCTCCAGTATCACAGCTACCAGGCAGCATCTCTGCAGTGCCCTACAGCTCTAAACCACGAAGACTTGTGGGACTCCAAATTTTATTATCTGACATGGCCTAACCAAGCTTCGGTTTATGACTAGGACAAGACATTTTATTTTATTCTTAAATACCAAAATAATTGTGAGATAATCAATAGAGCAACAGCTGGAGTAGTCCCAAGTTAAGAGCCACCAACTGACCATTTCAAAACAGTATGGCAAAAAAAATACACATCAAATCCGACCTGAACCAGGACTCATTCAAGTCCTAACTAAAATTCCAGGATTTTCAGTCCTTAATATTTCATCAGACTCTAGTGATCCTAATCCCAAGTTTCAAAACACAGATTTTAGCTTGAATGCTTCTGCATTTTATGAAGACACATTGTCATCACAAGAATTATAATCTCATTATGAACTTCAAACAAATTCCAAGGATTTCTGAAAGGTAACCTCTTGAATTTTCACCACTCAAATCATTATCTTTGTGCATTAAGGGAGAACAGAACTGAAGCTCCCATGATCTAGCACAGAATTAAGGACAGATTTAACTTTCATATCTCTAAGCAGAACTAAAGCTCCAAGTCAACAGACAGCAAGTTCTTCACTTTATTTCTGTACAGATCCATGTCAAGCTTTGTGATTCTGACACTTCCAGATCTGACATTAAATACAAGATCATGGCTGCAAACCAATCCTTAATGTATCCTATGGAGCCCATTTAACTGTATTTGTACAGCATAAAATGATATCATATACAATTAGAATGTGTATCATATGCAACTCTTCAGTTGCTGACTCAACAGAAGATGGTAACTTAGAAATATTTTATGGTATTTTACAGTAACTATAAAACCACAATATGATTTCCTTATTTTTATGACTTTAAATAAAACTCAGATTTGTTTTAAGCAAATGAAAGTGATGCTCCCACAGGAAAATACATCTTTAGTTTTTACAACATTCCATAACACACAAGATGTACAGAGGGTTTATTTAGCTTCAGAGACATATTTTGACATCATAAAAATTCCCATCTTTGGCAGTTCTGAGTGACTGGAATTAACTTATTTACTTGGAATTAACATAATAACTTAACCAGATGGTATGAGAGTTACAGTTGATTAGATCAATGACAATAATGTCACCAAGTCTGAGCATCTGACCTTGGCAAAACAAGTATTGCAATATTTACAGTTAAAGAGGCAGACAAATCTGTAAAGAATGGCTGTTGGTAAATTCTATGAGCACAGAGCTCCTCATTAAGAGAATATGCTACCAGAGAAACTGAATGTTATCTTGTCACCTATTCTATGAAGCTTCCTCTGTTATGAAAAATATTTTTAATATGCATTCCAAGCAGCATTCATTTACATATATGTACTAATTCTCTCTTTTATTGGTTCATTTCTAGATTTAACAGACATGTAGATAATTGAAATTTTATATAGCACACTAAAGAGAATGTAAGCCGTGCACTGATTTTAACATTTTTATAAACCAAAATTACAATCAGGCAATATCCATGCATCTTTTATTTATTGCAAATAGTTAAAAAACATACTTCATTAATATATTTTTACCCTAAAGCTTTTTTGAACGTCCAAATAATTTCCCAATTGCATCTCAAAATTAAACTCTTTAGTTTTCATCTCTATACCCCAGGGCTTTACTGCACAACACAACATATTTTAATATGGTTAAATGCTACTGATGTTGCAAAATGTTATTCCTTATTGAGAATGGTCATTAATATCACTTCATACCTCAGAGAGTATGGTAGTAATTTGGCAATAAAACACACTATTATCATTGTCTTCTAATAACCTGAAAGTGTTGTAATCCTAGGGCCCTAAATGTGTTATGGAATATTATTAGAACAAGCACATTCTGGTCATTATTTAGATGGGAACATTTCCCATGTCTCTCATACCTCATTCAGTAATTGCACACTCCTGCTATAATTAAATCTGCCCATTTTAAATTGTCCATAATATTCTAAGGTTCATTTTCTGCTCCTGTGGGACACATCATTGACTCCATTTTGGGAACAACATACTTTTTAATGATGTATTTTAAATTGTTTATTTTTATTTAAGTGACTGTCTAGAATAATAACTTGAAACATCCTGAATTAGATAAAACAGTTTAAAGTCGGGGAAATGAAAGAAGCAGCAGCAGCTTCCTAAGTATATAAAAGAAGAGTGAAATACTTCTTCCCCCTTGAAGTGACTTTACCTACTTGTCTGGCACTAAATGTACTGTCTTCCAGGGGAAAATACTGCTTTGAGATGAGCAGCATTTACTGGAGACAGTCAGATTCACAGGAACATAAATGCTCATCTCCAAGGCTTGGCCAGGAGCCCTCCTACCAGAGCCACGTGCACCCAGCAGCCACACATCCCATTCCCTTCAATTCAGACTTAGATATCTAATATAGCAAAAAAAAACCTGAGTGAAGGGCTTAAATTAAGAAAATCCCAAGGCTGCAACACAGTGTATTTAAACAAACAACTAACTACATCCAACTAACTACTACTATACAGTGAACCAAACTGTTCACTGTGAATAAATGTTGAAAATGTAGATGTTTGAAAATGTGTATATTTGAAACTGGGTTTGTTGCAAAACTGGTGTCATTTAACAGTATTAATAACAGCAGCTGCATGATCTGGTCAGTCTGTGAGGCATCTCTGTCCTGCCCTGCCAGAGCTTGGACAAGAGCATCGAAGGACAGCTCGCTGCTTCCACACCTCAGCTGAAAGCAAGTGTTAAGCCATTTTCCTCTCATCTAAATAAACCTTCACACACAAGTCTCATAAGGGATCTCCACTGGATTTTGTGCACAAATAAACTGCAAAACTTGCACACACCAGGCAAATTGTGGGAAACCCGTAAGTAAACTGTATCCAGACAGAACTAACAAGGCAGCTGGCTCATCCACTCTAAACTGTGCTACATGAGCCAGGATACACCACACCAGAAAATCAAAACTCCTGAGGAGTGGCACCTGGGTTCACTATCTGTTGTGACAACGTAAAGAAGAAAAGTGCATTTATATTTACAAAAATAAAAACACTTGGAGCATATTCCAAGGCCATGTGAAATATATACAAGCCTGCATGGTGGTATAAATCCGTGTCACATATAAAATGCTGTAAGAAATAAAGAACTAGAAATTAGACCCCATAATCAAGAAATACTGTGCTTAATAGAACAGTTTATTGAAATGGGAAACAAACAAATCCTTATGCCTCTCTACAAGCAACTTAGGTTTTAAAATGCACAGAAAGAAAAGACCCAGCAGAAATATTTTCCACTCAATTCCTGCTACACTGTAGGTAACAAAAACATTTCAGGGCTCAACTAAGCTACTAAGAGAATGAAAATCTTCTTCAGCTACCTGTCAATAACAAGAAAGCAAAAGCATGCAAGAGCAAAAATTTAAGGATAAATGGGGGACCAAATTATTCATAAGGACAGCTTTAAGCGTCTGAGGAGTTAACCTCACATGCAAACAGAAACTGCTGTGTTTAAACTATATTAATTCATCACGGAGGAGACTGCAGTCAAACATTCAAAAGTCCCTATACTTGTGATACTTTCTATACATTGTTAATATTTTGCATTCTCATTTACAGCTGGTAGTAGATATCCACTGAGAAAACCCCAGTTACTGAATTACAGAGTCTGTCTTCATGTTTACATACACGTGGATGTACAAAAGCTGGAGAGAAGTCCCCAGATCCAACATTTACACAAACAGCAGAATGTTCCACTCTTTCTCTCGTGTGCTACTCTACAGCTGCAGGAGGAAGTTCTATGTCACACCACCATGCTCGCAGATATTTATTTAGACAGTTTTACAAATCTGCAGCTTTATTGGTTTGGACCAAGTACAGTGTTGGAATTCAAGCAATAAACCTCCACTTGACACCAGTCATGCTCCTGTACCTTGCTACTCTGCTGGCAACTAATTTAGAAATAAAGCAGTACTTTTAATTTTTAAACTACCTGATTAAGGAGACAAACATGTTATGAAATTACTTTTGCAATTATACTGTTACCATCCCAAATCAAAATTAGTAGTGTTTTCCTCCAAAAATTATAAAAATTCTATTTTTTTTATCAATTTCAAATACAAAATAGATTTATGTATCTCATATATCTCCAATACTTGGAGTAAGTGAAGAAATAGAAAGAAGCAATTCAGAAATTAATAAAGGAAAATTTCTGGGAGTCCACATATTAAGAAGGCTAAAGAGCTGTATCCTGTAACATCTTCCTGAAGAGCAAAAAGAACTCTGACTATTCAAGCAATGCTATGATTTCGATAGCTTGGATCATACTATAACATGTTATAAAAGCTTGTAGCATCATGTGTTCCTTTTAAAGAAGATAATCATATTTGAATTTTTTAAGACAAAACGGATACATTAGTATTACAAATTAGCTGGCTAGGTCCTCCCAAAACTGTTTTTAAATATAACAAAGATTTTCCAAACACCTAGAAAAAATAATGATCCAACAGTCAGAGTAATTTGTTGGCACTTGTAATATACTTTTTGTTGTCTATTGAACAAACACTAAAAAATGTATGCCATGAAACTGTGCCTGTGGTTATTTTATCCATCTTCATTTATAGTGGCCTACATGTCTCTGAAGAAGTTACAGATTTTGTATCATTTTAATAGAAAGTCCAAAAAAAAATCTTAGTAAATTCAGATCTTTTATCTCTTTAAAATTTACTAATTTTTATCAATGCGAAATGAAGACCAGCTCTTCCATAACAAGGTCTTCAAGAAAATACGTATCTCACTAAAAGACATACAAGTAGAAGTATTGCCTCATCTACCTCTCTGCATAATAGCAAAAAACTGTGACTATTTTTAATTTTTCAGAAAATAACCTGAAATCTGAATAAAAATAAGTAATTGGCCAGCCTCTTTGGGAAAGAAAAAAAAAAAAAAAAAAGAGAAACATAAAAAGCCCCTGAGTGTAATTAAACAGATCGAACACAAGAGGTAGCTCGTGTCTCCGTGTTCTTCATTCGACTAAGAAACAGGAAAGCAAACGGAATGGCAAATACAGCCACCACAATGAAAGATGTATTTTTAAAAGCAAGCTGGACCAAGGGAGTTTTCTGGGCTCAGAGCATTCATAGAGAGCAATGAGTGGGTTATTCTGGGTGTACCTCTGTGGAAAGCACCTTGTTCACTCTGACTCATTTCATAGCAAAGTCCTGAGTCCAACGCAGAAAAGTTCGTTTTCATCCAGGCTGCTTCTTTTTTCCCCAATGAAAAGGAATGCCATCTGCTTCACATATAACCCCAGTATTTTCTTGAGGATCATTATAACTTACCCTAATTCTACGCTTTTTTTGTATGGTAAATACACCTTTAAAACACAATGATATTGATATTGAAGATGTAATTATAAATGCACAAATTTTCATACCTGTTTTCAAATACATCAATTAAAATATGGCACAGTTGCAGGAAAAAAAATCAGCTAAAAGGAGTGTGATGTGTATAATATTATGAAATAGATTATAATTATTACCTCTTCTTGATAAATATGTTTAGAAAATTAATGCTTCAACACTACGCATCTAATCATTTTAATCATATTTTAATATAATAGACAAATCCATCAAAATCTACAGAGCTTCCCTCACTGTTCTGTTTCTGAAAGTGCACACCAGGAACTTCCAAATGCTTCCTAATGACAATAATTAAGCAGCTGGCCACAATGAGGTGTACCTGTCTGTGGCTCACTGTCAGATAGTTTCTCCCATTAATTACAACCGTGCAGAGAACCGAAAGAGAATATTCATTATGGACAGCTCCGGGATGCAGAGGTCTGAGCTGGGCAGAGCAGCTCCCTGCCCCGACTGCTGCACCTCCCTGGCCCTGGCACACTCAGGTGTCAAACCAGGAGCTGCAGAGCAGTTGGGAGAGCACCAAGCTTATGCTCACCTGCCCATAGTAAATATGCTGCAAAAAAGAGGCTTTTAGAAATATCCTTTAGTCTTGCCTAAAAGTATAGATCGTCTTAATTTTCATACAATTTGTACATGTTACCTGTTATTTAAAACCCAAAGGATCAGAAAATAACGCCCAGGACCTTTCTAAAGTCACATTCTGACTTTTGCAAAAGAACAAAAATAGCTTGTATGTATATGCCACAGAGTTCCTTCCTCAACCAAGATACAGTTGCAGGTGAATTCTAAACAAGCAACCTCTCACACGTACTAACAGGACTGAAGCTGTCTCTACTCAAGTAAGATGCAACATTCTCCCGTGTGTGTACACAGACGTAGACAAGCACACATAAATAAATTTCAGATTAGGATCTGTTCTTCAGGGTTGCATCCTTAGGGCAGATATGCCCCTGCAATGGCAGGATCCCAGTTTTAGCCAGCATTCTTCAAATATATGAAAGCCCTCAACATGAAAGATCAAATTAGGACCTACTAGTTTATCACAAAAACAATGCAAAGAACCATATAGAGTTCCTTTCAAAGAACTCTATACTTTGAATAAAAGCTGTTCTTATCAGCAAGAGATTTCCTATGGGATAAATGGGGTGAGGGAGATTTTGCCAGTTGCTACAGTAATGTGTAATATTCAGTGCCATAACAAATCACATCTTACTGTCATCTCAGTACCCCAATTCCCACTCAGAATTTTTAAGTAACAGATCTCAAAGCACCTAATGTTTTATGCTGAAAAGCAAACGATCTATACAAAAACATTTAATGTATGGTATGCAGTGAACTGTACATACAATCTCCACAGTGTAAAAATTTACCAAAGCATTAGAAACCACACATATACATATATAGATATATTCCCTTAAATATGCAAATACTAAAACACAGAAGGGAAAAAATACACTCTAAGTGTATATTTGAGACAAAATCCCCATAACCACTTAACTTTGCACTATGTTCTTGAGAAACATTTAAGTGCAGCTAAAACCTATACTAGTTCCCAATGTTTACTGAAAACAAAAATAAGGATACTATTACCTTAAGTTTCAATCCTGATTTACTTTAAGGGCTCATTTACTTCACATAAAAATATGCTATCATCAAAATTTTAAAGGGCAAAGAATATTATAAACTAGTATCCGTTTCATAATTTGTAAATCTATTATAGTCTACATTTCTTTTTTCATGTACCCATTTCGGGTGCTGTTGAAAACATCTGAAGCAATGATTCATTCCAAAAAAATTTTATTTAAATAACTTTTGTAGACTTAGTGAAATATTTAACCTAAGCAGCTCAACACACTCAAATTTCAACGTAGCTGTAGCCATTCAATGGAAAATACAATTTTCCCAGTTTAATTGAGTGTATGGTACCTGTGACAGCGTCGGCACTACCTGTGTGAACTGCCAGACTGCTAGCAGGGAGTAGCAGGTAATTCACCTAATGCTCTTACCCACCTAACATCCTTAAATGCTGATGTTTATTTGACAAGACAGACCAGAGGAATCCAATCCTGGAACACGTCGAGGCTGAAGCACCAAAGGAGATTAAATATCAACTAGGGCAGCTGGATGCCATTTCATTTTGGCCTGAACTCAAGTAAAACAAAACACAGGCAACCTGACTGGAAAGCCAACAGAGAAAGCCCAGAGCAACAGGAGCCCTTACCCAGGAGCTGCATCACCCCCCACTTAATTGCATGCTGTTACTGAAAACTGCTTTATTCCAGCCCCCGGTTTTGCATGGGCTCCTTGGGCTCCTTTGCCAACGGGGACAAAGGGCAGCAAGAGGAGCCACCAGGGTGGCCAAGGCCGGGCTCACTACCAGGAAGGGGTGTGAGAGGGAACCAGACACAGATAACAAGCACGCTCCTACAATTTAATCATTTCTGAGAAACAACTTCACAGCACTGGGTAAGATGTCTGGAGTCTGTCAAAGTCAAGGGATTTAGGCATTTAGGCACCCAAGACACTTCTTTAATTTGGAGCTCTGACAGCATCTGGACACAAAGCTGTTGCAGAAGCTGACTTTAGCTCCAGTCGCTAATCTGCTTTTGCTCCCTCGGTGGCCAAGGGACAACCAGAGAGGGGCTCCACCAAAGCACGGCTCAGGGGGGCCAAACCACCCCTGCTTCTCCAGCAGCATTCAGAGACAAAACCTGCCACCCAAAACAAGGAGAGGAGCCTCACACCAGTTACAGTCAACCTCCAGGGAGGGGCAACACACACTGATGTGTTACCGTCACACTTGTATCTGGAAAAGGCAAACAGAAATCTGAATAGGTTTTAATAGCATTTATTTAATTATTAAGAATTGCTTTGAATATTACATATCAGGCACATTACAAATCATAAAATCACAGAATGTTAAGGGGTTTGAATGGACCTTAAAGATCACCTAGTCCCAACTCACCCTGCCACGTGCAGGGACACCTCTCACTGCACTAGATTACTCAACGCATCACCCAATCTGGCTTTAAAAACTGCCAGGGTTGGGGCAAATATACTGGGTTTTAATGGACAGGGAGGTACTTCTTACTGGGTCACAAATCCACTTACTCCAATATAATTCCCTAGACTATTTCAGATCTTTCTCAGTTTTAAAAAAAGAAAACTGAATTCCTGTAGTCCTCCCTTATTATACACTTAGACCTCACTATAAATATCCTCGATGAAGAAATACTCTATCTATCACATTATGGCCAGAATACAAACAAGTGCTCATATTTACACTCAGTGAATCCATTTCCATGCTGCTACATCACTAGATGGTAGAAACATCTCCCCATCTTATCAATAACAATTACAATGCAGTACAAGTAGGAAAAAAACCATTAAAATAGCTATGAAAAAATCCGCACCACTGTAAATATCAATACAAATTTAAAAGTACTATATAAACTAGTCACTTGATCAAACTGTGACAAATATCATTCTATGCTGTAAATCCACAGACAAATAACATCTCTACTCCAGCATACAAAACACCCAGCTACAGCCAATTCAGCATTACATTCTTAGAGAAGTAGAAAGTAAGATTTACACTTTTAAAAGATGAACTTATAATTTACAGATTCATCTATTGATGCCAATACAGAAAGCTAAATATATCTAAAGTACCACTAACAATTTTTTTTTTTTCTACAGAAAAGCTATACAAAGAAGTCACCATTACAAATCATAAAATTCTGTGATGTAAAAAGAAAAAAAAATTACACGACCCAGTGCTATGGACCACAGAGATATTTTTGTTAAGTTATAAACTGTAAGCACAAGATCTCTGTCCTTATTTCAAACAGATATATCAAAGCACATTACTTTGGACATAAACTTGAAAAGGGGAGAAATAACCCCTTACAAACCCACAAAATTTAACTGAACTAATTTAATCTATCATTGTAATGCCCATCACACAGTCTTCTGACCACCAGACATGAAAGACTGTGACAGACCCAGTCTCTACCATTCCAAAAAGCTTATGATCATCCCTCAGCAGTTTTGCAGTCTCTTGCTTCCCTCTACAGCTCATTTATAGTTCTGTCTAGGAGCACAAGTCTCAGACACCTCTGAAAAAAAAATGCTGGTGACCTTCTACTGTTGACAATAAAACCTTGGTATTTACCCTTCCACTCTATTTCCTACTTTTTTTTTTTTTCCCTTAGCTATAGACAAACTTCTCCCTTATTCCATGGCTGTTAAGTCTTCTTTAAAGCTTTTGGGGACAGACCTTGTCAAACATCTTTCAGAAATCCAAGTGAGAAATATTATATGGATTATCCTAATTCCACCAGAGTAACCCCAACAGATTATGAAATATGACTTATACTAACAAACAGATGAGTTAGAAAGCATGTCAACCCTCCCCACAGGATCAGATTCATAAAAGCATCAGGATGCAAGAAGAGCAACCAATTGCAAAGTCTTCCTTTGTGTTTGTTCCTTTGTCAACTCAGACTCCGCTCTGCTTACAAGCAGTTGTATTGTATAACAAAATCTGAGCTGGCTGCACCACATTCCTTCTCCTCATTACCAAGGTGTACCATAACAACAATTTCTCCAAAACAGACTTGCCCAAAGTCACACAGGATGTTTGTGACAAAGCTAAAACACAGCCAGCCACAGGAGTGGAAGATCAGTTTTTCCCAGAGGCCCTCCAGTTGTTCTGCTGACTTCCAGAAGAGAAATCTGTCTTTCCTCTCTTCTTCCACAGTTAGACCACTGGGATTTCTGTGTATTCTGCTTATATTCTGGAATGCTCTTTTTTAAAATCTGGAGACTTCCTACTTCTTTTCACCATCACCACAAAAGTTTTCATTTAGAAAAAAAAAAATATATATAGGTCCTGCCTTAATTCCATCTATACTGAAACTCATTGCCATGTCACTTATTTACTCCTTCCAAATTGTTTCTATTAAATTAATTCACTCTGTTACAGATGTTGCTATTGATTCATCTGCTGAACTAAACACAAAATGAAGCAGAAAGTAAAACAAAAAAAAAAAAATTTATTGCTTTTTTTCTCTTATTAATTTTGTCATGGCTCCAAGGATAATTCCCTCAACAGCAACAAAAAGCCATATGCTTTTTCACTTCAGTCTCTCTGTAAAACCTGCTTTCTAGCAGTAGAAGTAAGAAATAAATAGTGACAAAAAGATAAACTTGAAAACAAACAGAAAGAACAAGTTACTTAAAAATTCAGGCTGCATTTAAGAAATTTATATAACTAGCATTTTTTTAAAGGGACAATTTTCTTCAGATTATGATTCCTATGGTACAATTTTAGGATTATAACAGAGAAACTTGAATCAAAATCAGTAAGCCTAAAGGTATTTTTTGGTTCGATCAAAGCATGAGATACAGCTGCTACATTTTATGAGTCCAACCCAAATGCTGATCTAAACAGTATGAGCAAAGACCAACTAGGTTCAAATTTGCAACAGGTTTTCAATTTCAGGGTATGAGAATCATGAAATGTTTACTAAAATGCAGCAGAAAATTAATGTGTTAATCTCTCCAAGTTACCAAGACATAAATTCACTGCGTACATCAATAGGTACCTAATAACTTCTGGAGTGATTTAAAAGTAGCCTATCTGAGCTCCATATCACCAAGCTGTTACATGTGGAAATTATTAAGAACAGGTAAGAGCAGTTTCAAGTATTTGTTTAACCTGGATTCAATATCCATGAAGTATCTAGGAGGTCCTATAGAAATCTGCAGGAAACACTGCCCTTTCCTTAAGATGGATGCAATACATTGAGGGGCTAATCAAGCACTTCCCAATAAAAGTTAAGTGAGCATACACATAACAGCCTTTTTTAAAATTTTGGCAGATGAAAACACAATTGCTTTTTGGAAGCCATAAACAGGAAGGGGGTGGGGAAGGAAATGAATGGATACATCGAGATGGTTATCCTGATCTTCATCGTACACCAGCTCCCTAACACCTTTACAGAACAATCCTTCACATTATTAACAAATACCCTCACTCTTTTGCATTTGATGGCCACTCAAAAGACTGAGCATGGGAATGAGGAGAACAGAGCCAAGAGGCAGAGGGCTAGACAGAAATGCCCTGAAGACCTACCCTGCTCGGGTTGGACCCTGCTGCCTACAGTCACAAACCTTTAAATTTGCAAGCTAGTTAAGCAAGGATGGCTCCATTTACAAAGATTTAAATAGTTTACTCCAAAGTTTATTTGCTTACGAAACCACCACTTTATCATGTGGAAGGACTAAAGTCTTGCATTTTTACTAATTAGTAGATGTCAGCTATTATTCTTTTAAGATACATAACAGGGGAAAAAAAAAGTTTAATTCCCTGTTCTGTAATCCACATGTAGCTGTTCAGGTGCCTAAATACTGACTCCAAGACATTAGGCCAAAGGCAATGCTCAAGTTATTTAATTCATTTGCATCTCAGTTAAGTCTCTGTTCAGCCCACGTAACTTCTGATGGAGCATGGCAGGAGGAAGAAAAATGAATCCATTATATTTCAGTCACTGAACATATTTTTACACATACAGAACTGAAGTTCAATGAATCGTTTTGTAGCAGCAAGCATCAACATTTGTAATAATTCAGGAAATCATTGTCATTCTAAGCAGACAAACTATTACACCACTGCTCTGCATCTGTTTCCCCCAATGCAAATCTGTCCCTGTCCGTGAGCAAGTGCCAGTGCACCATCCCTTGTCTGTGGAGCAAACAGGTGCAGGAGCTGATAGGGAAGAGTTGGGAGTCTCAATCTGCATCTGCAGCACTGCTATTGTGCCTGAACAAAGTCATAAAGCAAAAAAAACGCTGCCCAGTGTCATTCATCAAAGCAGTTTGATGGTGTCAAGAAAAGAAATATGTTCTCTGCTGTCAACTTGTTTTAATGAAAATACATTGCAATACTTAAAAAGTTTTCAAAGCTGACTTCTATTTCTGACAGCTGACAGATTTATGAGAGCTATTTTTGATGAAAAATGTGCAACAAGATTAACAATATTCAAAACAAAGAAATCCATGTAGTCTGCCTGAACATGCCGAAGTCCTAATAGAGGAAGAGAAAGTAACTCAGTAAAGCAAGGACAGTGGAAGAGAACCTAAGGCAGTTTAAAAGCAATGTTTAAAGTCTACAATATTTTAAAAACTGGAACAGCCCCTAATGAACAAATTGACTTCAAGTGTGACAGACTGTGGAACACTGTGGTTCTCTCTAGCACGAACACGCCATGTTTAATCTTGCTCTCAATAAAACCAGAATGAAAGCAATGAAAGACAAATGGTAGAGTTATTGCCACCTCAATTTTCTTGGGTTTTCTTTTCAGGAAACAATTCAGTGGAACTTCTTTAGTTTTGTGAGGTTTTTCTTTTGTGGCTTTTTTTTTTTTTTTAAGGAATTAGAAAATGAAAACTACATTATGAAAACTTTCCATAACTCATCTTAAACATGATCAGCACAGAAACAACTAAAGCATTTTTAAGTTTATAGTAACCTTTCTAGCCATGTTTTTAATATGTATAGCATACAGCAGATCTAAGTTCAACAGGCCGTGTAAATTTTTTTTCTGACCGGTAGGAATAACCATAACCACCATCCTGTTCTGAACTACTTCATTCCAACTTTTGGTCATGAATTCCATCTTATGCTTTGGAAACCACTCGAGGAAAGATTTTTGAAACCATCACATTCCTACAAAAGTTTTGGCTCTACTTGAATATAAAAACAAGAGGATCTGAAAGCCATAGTGCAGGAGGAAAGCTGCCATATTTGCCATAATGGGAACATAACTCACACAACTGGATTGCTGCAGGAGATGGCTATAAATTCTTCAGAAGGGACAGGCAAGGAAGGAGAAGTGGGGTAGCACTGTATACGTTAGGGACAGTTTTGATTGCTTAGAGCTAAATGATGGTGATGCTAGAGCTGAGTGTTTGTGGGTAAGAATCAGGGAGAAGGCCACCAGGGCAGATATCCTGGTGGATATCTGTTACAGACAACCTAACCAGGATGAAGATGAAGAGGAAATATTTTGTAAGCAGCTGACAGAAGACTCACAATTACTGGCCCTTGTTCTCATGGACAACTTCAACTTACCAGATGTCTTCTGCAAATCCAGCAGACAGAAATAGTCCAGGAGCCTCCTGCAGTTTATGGAAGGTGACCTTCCTGACACAGCTAGTGAGGAAGTCACCTAGGGAAGGTGCCTGCTGGTCCTGTTGTCTGTAAACAGAGAAGGACTGATGGGTGATGTGATGGTTGGAGGCCATCTCAGGCACTGAGTCCACAAAATGATAGTTTTTAATTCCTGAAAAAGTATGAAAGAGGCAGAACTGCCACAGGCAGCAGAACGGTCACCTTGGACTTCCAGAGGGCAGACTTTGGCATGTTTAGGAGCTTGGGAGGCAGTCCTGTAGGACAAAGGAGTCCAAGAAGTCTGAACATTCTTCAAGAAGGAAACCATAAAGGTACAGGAGTAGGATGGCCCCACATACTGAAAGATGATTCTTTGGGGAAGAAGATGGGCCTGACTGAACAGAGAGCTTTGGCTGGAAATCAAGGGGATAAAAAGGAGAGTTTATGACCTTTGGAAGAAGAGGCAGGTCGCTCATGAGGACTACAAGGATATCATGAGGTTATGCAGCAAGAAAATTTGAAGGAGCAAAGCCCAACTAGAACTTAAATCTGGCTATTGCCGTAAAAGACAATAAAAATGTTTCTATAAATACATTAGCAAGAAAATGAAGGCTGAGGAGAATCTTCTTTCCTTACTGTGCAGAGGGAAGCATAGTGACAAAGTATGAGGAAAATGCCAATGTACTTAATGCCTTCTTTGCCCCAATCTTTTATTAAAGACCAGTTCTACAGGTACCCAGTCCCTGAGCTGGAAGACAGGGATGAGGAAGAGAATGAAGCCAACATAATCCAAAGGGAAGCAACCTGCTACACCACTTGGAGACACACAGGTCTATGGAGCCAGATGGGATCCAGCCAAGGGTACTGAGGGAGCTGGGGGAAATGCTCAGTGAGCAGGGAGGTCCCAGGTGACTGGAAGCTGGCAAATGTGATGCCCATCTACAAGAAAAGATGAAGGAAGATCCAGGAAACTACAGGCCTGTCAGCCTGACCTCAGAGCTGGGACAGGTCATGGAGCAGGTGATCTTGAGTGCCACTACACAGCACAGAGAGGACAACCAGGGAATCAGGCCCAGCCAGCACCAGTTTATGAAAAGCAGGTCCTGCTTGACCAACCTGAACTCATTCTGTGACAAGGTCACTGCTTACTGGATGAGGGAGAGGCTGTGGATGTGTCTGCCTAGACTTTACTAAAGCCTTTAACACCATTTCCCACAACATTCTCCTGGAGAAACTGGCTTTCCATTACTTAGATAGGCGTGCTTTTTGTTGGGTAAAAAACTGGCTGAATGGCAAGGCCCAGACCCAGTGGTGGTGAATGGAGTTAGATCCAGCTGGCAGCCAGTGACCAGTGGTGTTCCCCAGGGCTCAGTATTATCTCTATTATCTGTTTAATATTGTTATCAGTGATCTGGATGAGGAGATTGAGGGCACCTTCAGTCAGTTTGCAGAGAACACCAAGCTGGGCAAGAGTGTTGATCTGCTGGAGGGCAGGAGGGCTCTGCAGAGGGATCTGGACAGGCTGCATCAGTAAACTGAGTTCAGTGGTCTGAGGTTCAACAAGGCAAAGTGCAGGACCCTGCTCTTGGGTCACAACAACCCCTGAAGCACTCCAGGCTGGGGGAAGAGTGGCTGGAAAGCTGACCAATGGAAGGGGACCCAGGGCTGCTGAATCTGAGCCAGCCTGTGCCCAGGTGGCCAAGAAGGCCAGTGACACCCTGGCTTGGACCAGCAGTAGTGTGCCCAGCAGGACCAGGGCTGTGACTGGCTCCCTGTACTCAGCACTGGTGGATCTTGAGTCCCGTTTCCAGTTCTGGGCCCCTCACCACAAGGAGGACATTGAGGGGCTGGAGTGTGTCCAGAGAAAGGCAACAGAGCTGGTGACGGGTCTGGAGCAGAAGTCTGAGAAGGAGCAGGTGAGGGAGCTGGGGGTGTTTAGCCTGAAGAAAAGGAGGCTCAGAGGAGACCTTGTCACTCTCTGCAACCACCTGAAAGGAGGCTGTGGCAAAGTGGGGGTCTGTCTCTTCTCCCAGGTAACAAGTGCTAGGACAAGAGGAAACGGCTTCAAGTTGTGCCAGAGGAGCTTTAGATTGGATCTCAGGAAAGATTTCTTTACAGAAAGGGTTATCAAACATGAAAACAGGTTGCCCAGAGGAGAGATTGTGTCACCATCCCTGGAGGTATTTAAAGGAAGCATGTATGTGGCACCTAAGGACACAGTTTTGTGGTGGCTTTGGCAGTGCTAGGTTAACAGCTGGACTGATGATCTTGCAGGCTTTTTCAAACCTAAAGGATTATTTGATTGTATGATTCTAAAACTGTAATATACTATTTTTGCTATTTTCTTAACTTTATTTTTCATTTCTTGACTACATCTAATTCATCTGAAAGGTAATTTTCCTAAGATTGACGACGAAAATAAGATCTTGATTTTTCAGTTTTAAACTTAGACCACATGAGACATCTCACTATTTCTGACCATACTGGAAACTGGAGTAATAAAGGCCGTGGGAGAAAAAAGAAGATTAAAACAACATCGATGTTTCACAAAGAAAATACCCTAGAAGAGAAGCTGTCAGTCACAGATGACAAGAAGCCAGTTACAGCAGAAGCATGAAATGTAAGCATCACTCTCTCACTACGTTCTATTTATTTTAAATAACAGATGAACAGTCGTTAATATTTACTGTATTTCAAATTAGTCAGATAACACAATATTCAGCCTGAAGTCAGATTAGGCAGCAGCTGGTTAGATGGATGTCATCTGTCATGGGCTGTTCTTCTAAAAGCCACTAATACTGTCAGTGAAAATTACAGTCTACAAATCAAAAGAACGTAAGTGTTTGAACTGAAACACATATGAAATCAGACAGTTCCCACTGGATTTTCCCAATGTGCTATTACCTCCATGATCAATTCACACTTCAAGTGACAGGAATTGCTGAGAAAGCAAAACATAGCTTGCTTTCTATCCGAGAAGTATACTTTGAGCCAGGGGACATATTTTTAGATAATTAAAATTAATTTTCTTTCCTTTTTGTCAAGAAATATTAAAATCAACCTGCTGTAAAGCAAAATGCTCACTCACTCTTGTACAGGACAACAGGGGGCAAAACTTTGTTGCTATTACAAAAGTGACAACATGTTAGTTGGAAATGAGATAAAATCCTTTTCCATTAGTAAATTCTGTAACAATAAATACAACTACTCCTAATAGTATTAAAATGAAAAAAAAGACCATTCACTCAGAACTTCAGTGACTGTTCAAAATACATGTCAAAATATTGCTTATATAGCACCAAAAATCCCCACAAGTTTTACACCATGCAAAAATCATTGTTCCACAAAAACACTAGCATAGCACTTAAAACGTACTTTTAAGTAGTGAAGGGTACTAAACACTAATTTTCTGTTTCTGCTAAAGTGATGAGAATATGAGCATTTTGAAATGGAGTGTTATGGTAGGCATGTCCAGAAATCATTCTTTTTTTGGTCCCATCTAGTTTGTATTTGGCAGGCTTTTCCCCCTTTAATTGGAACAGAATGGCTAAACCTAGAAAGGTATTATTGCAGCTGACAACAGTGTCTTTTGAAATGCATCATCCTCATTTTGAGGATATAACGCTGCAAATAAGCAGCTAGAAAAATGCATGGATGCTGCTTCCTTGCTAATCAGGGAATGCCACCAAGAATTTTAAATGAATAATCAGTGTGCAGCAGTACTGGCTGGGTGCCAGCTGGATGCTGAGCGGATTTGTACAGAAGGGCAGGCAGATCCCTCCTGGGCAGCACTGGGAAGGCGTGGCAGGAGTGTACCCTCGTGGTGAAGGCAGCTCCTGCAGACCAGGCTGTGACAGCCCGAGTGTAGCTGGAACATCCTGTGACAGTCACCAGCAGGTGGAAGTTGGACCACAGGATCTGCAAGGAGATGCCAAGAAAGCTGGGCTTGTTCAGTTTTAAGAGGAGGCTAAAAAGAGAAGCTTGTTGTCATCTGTGACCTAATGGGAGGGCAGAAAGAAAACAGAGCTGGGATCTTCTGCGAGGTGACCCACAAGTGGGAGGAGATGAAACAGTCACACTAATTGCAACACCAGGAAGTCAGATTAGGCTTTGGAAACACTTTTTCACCTTGTCAGCAAATACTGGAACAGGTGCACAGGTGGAGAAGCTGTGCAACCTGCAGCCTTGGAGATGCTCAGATCCAGACCGCACAGGCCCTGCTTGCAGCAAGAGTTTGGACTTGGTAACTCCAGAGGTCCCTTCCAGCCTCAACCATTCTGTAGCTCTGTGACTGTTTTGTTTCTCCCTCTCCTTGGTGGCTACATTTCAACAGCAGATCAAAAGCATTCAACGGAGGCAGGGTGGGTATTTCCAGCTGTGAGAAGTTTGGTGAATACGCACAGAACCTACCAGCTCAGCAGGCTGCATTTGGCCAAATTTAACCTGTTCTTCTGTGGGTCACCACAGAAGGGCACAAGCAAGAAGAAGGACCTGCCTTCCCTTGCACCTCCCTCTCTCTCAGCATTGGGTCACGCTGTGCACTGCCAAATGGAATGCCCAGCTGGCCATTTTGCTCCCTTGGCTAGACCCCCTGGGCCCTGGGCTGGACCCCTGAACGCCTTTATCACCTCCTTTGCTGAGAGAGACTTATCCTATCCTGTAATATCCACAGCTCTGCTGGCTGCAAAGCTGCTCCCAGCATCCAGACTGCTCCTTGCAGCAGAGGCCTCTGTATCACCCCTTCTCCTATGACCTGTCCTTTTTTTCTGGCAGGTTTATCAGCACACTGACCCCATTTGTCACAACCAACAATTCCCAGTGCTGAAGCCAGGAGAGGTGGGAAGCACAGCCATGGCCAGGGAAGGTGGGAGGTCACACTCCTCTGCAGCACCACCACAGTCTTAGATCACCTAAAATGTCGCAAAGCCACACTTACGGGAACCAAAAAGTGTGGTTAATCATGTTAGCTCTTACATGAGCTATAAAAACAATTACTCAAACAGAATTAAAAATAATAGCTAAGTTTAGATCAGATGAACCTCTAAATTGTCAAAATAAAGCCTAATATTTTGCTTGCATTAAAGAAATCACCAATTCAATTTGAAAACCTCCTGGCAACATGCTGTTATTTTACCACCACAACAAAATATTTCTTGAGATGGTATGTCTGTATGTAATACCATAACAACTTGCAGGACAAGGCACCCAGAGAAGTAACACACAACTCTGGGAGAGGGCAGCTTCTCTCTTAGTGCACTGGAAAAATCAGCAGCGAGGAGGGCACTAACCAACACCACCAGAGCAAGTGCTACCAAGGCACAATGACTTACACTGCTGCAGGGAGCACTCCAGCACACACATTTACCACAATCTCCATGAACAAACCTCAGTAAGAAAGGGAAAACATGCATTCAAAGCTCCCAATGGCCAAACCTCTCAGTATCAATTCCACTCTACTTCGATTTTACTCTGTGTTTAACTGAAGGTGAGCCTACTTCACCAGCTACAACCCACCTCACCCTGCTGTGACCACAGTTTTAATAATAATAGCTAACCACTATGGTTAACAGCTTGCCAGGCTCCACAGGGAATGAGTTTTGCTAGGCCAAGTTTCTGGTAACAACCCAGCTGCCAGAGGAACCTACACGCTCTTATCTCCCAGTGCTCTGTTACACACATCACATGCTTTTCCGCTTTACATGCTTGTCTGGTTTCATTTTAAAAGAAACAGGATCAGATTTTTCACAACAAATCCTCAGGCTCACACTTAGAGCTGATTTCCTTCTCCCCAGAGGGGGCATTCGAGACTCCCCAGAGACTTCTAAACAAACTCTCGTAAAAGGTACGAAGAAAATCACTAGAGGAAAATTAATCACAAACCACGGTTTTCAAAAATAATACATGAAAATTATTGAGATTAATTAATTTTTCTTTACTGCTTAGTTATCTTAAGTGATTACAAATCATTTGCTTTGCTGGTGGCTGGTGCTGTGGGTTTTGCTCACCAGACCTGTCACACACCAATAGTTCTGACCCTGCCAAATCCACTATGTATGTTCTGTATCACAAAGTTTGATGTGGAAAACCATTACCCTTTCTGGGCAACCCCTTCCTTCACAATCCCAACCTTCCCAGTGCCATTTTTCCACTCACTGTTTCTTTCTAAAAAGGCAGCAGAAAGTGTAATTCATAGGCCTTTCCTGCTTTCAGATGCTCATAACAAGGGATCTGGAACACTCCTATTAACTGAGTCATATTTAAACACAGGGATTGGAAGATTTTCTAACAACACCCTCTTTGTGTGTATTGTTCTGCGTCTGGGATAGCGGGCAGTGAACCCCACACGGTTCCGGAATCACAGAGTTTAAAAGAAAAGGGAAAAAAAGTTTGCCACCTCAATTCTATAGCACTCCATGGAAGAAAAATAGGAATATTAGTGAGTAAACCACAAATCTGCAGTCTATGCAAGCCTTGTATGAGCGTGGAACTTTGCCAAGGTCCAAAATATTGTATGCAACAGATAAGTCGTTATCAGGAAAACAATTTCAGATCTTAATTAATCCACTAAGGCTCCAGCCCATATCCCAGTAATCAGTCAGCTGGTGATGACAAAGAGAAATAGGACTTGAGAGGCTCTCACAAAACAGCTAAAAATAAAACTCGATCTGTTTTTTATGTTCCCCTGCACATAAGGATCTTGCTCTGAAATTTTTTACTTATTTATAGTTTTTACTTCATGCAACTGACTTTGTTCTTCACTCAAAACATAAAAAGAGGCAACCACTTCCCCTAAAACTATCAAATATTTTATACATTATGTTGCATAATACTTGTACACCTGAGAAGACCAGCCTACATATTTGTGGAATATGGATTTCTATCCAGATCAACCAATATGACAATATCAACAGCCAGTGAATGTAATTACCACCAGATTTTCAACCTCAGAAAAGATAAGCCTAGGGAAAACAACAGAATAAAAAAATTATCTGTACTAATAAATAATTTGATGGGAAGATAATCTTGAAAGAGGTTCATTGCTACATCAGATAGGATATTTAATATTGTGGGGTTTGAACCCTTCATGATTTTCCATTTCTAGTAAGTTAGCTAAGCTAAGAAAAAAGAACTGAGAGAGAAGTGCAGCAGTTTGCCTTAACATTTTCTTGCACCACTGTAATTCAGAAAATATAAAAAATGTTTTTTAAAAATGTTCTCAGATTCTTATTACCATTTTACCAGTGATTTAACAATTTTCATTGGGGGAGAGGTAAAATTGAAAATTTTACCACAAAAAAGAAAAAAAAATAAATTAAACTGCAAAAAAAGGGAGGTCAGTGATACTATGGCCAAAGAAGGAGAAAAGGATTTTGCAACATACTGTGATTTTGAGAGACTTTGATGGATATCAATCTACCAAAACATTTAAAAAATAATTTTGGCTTGCCTGCTTGTATAAGCAGAAGCAGAGTCTTGTTCCTCCAGGGAACCACCCAAGTAAAACCACATATATTGTGAGCAGCAAAGTCTACTATTGTCTCCTAAAACAGCTAAGACCACAGCTGAGTTTTAAATATTCTCAGATGTCAAACATCTATTAGAAAAATGTTTTTCAAGAAATGAGAAAAAGACTCAATCAACAAAGAAAAGCATTTTTAAGTAACATTTCTCCTGGTGCTGTAACTGAGCTACTGCTCACTCAGTAACTCAGGCCTGGAACGAGTCTGCATCAGCACCAGGGACACTGTGCCCAGCAGGGTTAGGGCTGGCTGCTTGAAAACTGATCAGATTCTGGTAACTTCAAACCCATCATTTTTAAAGTTCACAGTAACAAATGCAGTTGTGTTTTGTGTTCAACAGCATTTCCAATACACATCGGAGTAGCTGCCCTTGCGGGAAGAGGGGGAGGGCAGGCAGGAGGTAAGAATGGTTTTGTCTCAATTATAATGATCTGAAGATTGAAACAAGACCAAGCTTGTAGGAAAAATTAACTTTTCTTACAGTTAACTGGAGCATTTAGAAGGGAAAAATAATACATTCTTGAGTCAGAAAAGCCCTTATTCAGATCTTTCCAATACACAAAGTTGATCAAAATGGACCTTTGTCTGGAGTGCTTCATTTCAGATATATCACCCACTAACATACTGTAACCAAGCCAAAGTAGTAAAAGTCTCTTAAAACTACTCCCATCATTCTGCATCCATGAGTACTGCAGTTCAGATATACATCCCCATGAATAAGAATTTTTAGTAAAACACTTTTTCTGGAAGTGACAGCATAAAAGATTTAGCAAAAGCAGATGATGCTTTTTTCTTTTCAATAAAATAGAATTTAGAAGATTAAATAATTAAGCCAACAAGAATATACATTCAGGACTTGTTCAAGCAACAGCATGAATTCAGTAATTGAGCATATTGTTCATTAACCACTAGAGGTCACACAGTAACCATGGCAGATATCCAAAAGATGAGAGGACTCAAGAACCTTATGGTCTGGTAAAAAAAAATACAGGGGTACTCACTGATTTGCACCTACAAATGAAATTCTGAAATTAATTTGAGTAGCTTAGCTCCCCAAAAGATCCAATGAACATGAACGTTCACAGATGTCATTTGGTATTTTACATCTTCATAAAATTGAGATTTATTATTTTTACTTCTTAAAAATACATCATATAATGGGTGGGGGTGTAGTGGGATTGTCAGAGCTTGCAGCCCTTTTGAACGTTTTCCTGATTTCTTCACATGTCCTCATTTAAACTCCTGGAACTTCAATTCAAACAATACTGCTTCAGCTATGCCTATAATTAACACTAAAGAATCAAAATAAGCTGGAATATTCTAATATTTTACTAGTGAATGTCTTGGTATGAAAATACATTTTAATATTCCAAGAACAAGAGAAATAGTAATAAAACCAAATAGGATCCCAGACACATGAAATACATTGTGTTTGTAATCTCATGCCCAAGTTTACACTGGACACAATAACTTACATTCTCTTAAACCTGAATGGATATATGCCCTCAAAGTTTAGGTGCAGTTGCAATGGTCAGGGTCTGAAAACTACTTGCTTGTGAGAAATTCACTTTAGCACGATGGAAAATCCAGTCTATTTCAAAGCATTTGCAGAAACAGTATTTGCAAAGTGTTAAAATGCTTTCTGTTGTACACAGCCAATTAAAAATTCTTTGTAAAATTCCTTTAAACCCTTCAAGAAGGTATCCTGTGCACACAAGTGAGAGATGGATCAGAGTCAGTGATTCTGTACTCCTTCTATATTAGATCAAATTGGGGATCAGTATACAAAGCTATTTCATGAACTGACTCACTTTTTATTCCATTTACTACAGTACATACTACAACTTCTCTTTGGAAAAAATTCATTTAATTAGATCCCAGCAACAAAACATAAAGACAGACCTATGTCTGAAAGTCTTTTACTACGGCAGAGCAGCACTGCCAAGGCATTTAACTGCCCTCTAACCCAAGAACTGGTCCCACCAGAACAGGTGCCTCTGTTGACTTGCATTACCTGTTCTGGAATAAGTAAAATATTTCACTCCCTAAAGCTCTCAGTCTGGTACATTTCAACATTAAAAAAAATAATAATAACAACGAAGAGCAGTGTAACAGCTGTAATCTGAATAATAATTTCAAAAGTTTCAGCACCTATCATGTTTTTTAGCACAACAGACAACACTACCAAAAGCTCACAGGACACATATCACGCTATAGGAGCAACTCCTTGAGACAAAATAGAAATCATAAATCACGTCTTACAAGCAGAAAAGATGCAGACTTTTCTCAGCATAAAATTAACACCACAAACCTATCTAGCTCTTAAGAAATATTACAGAAAAAAAAATCCAGCTCTACCTGCACACAAGCTTGTATGTATACACATACCTACACACACACAGATTGCAGATCAGCAGAGACTGCTTTCCGCTTCGTATTACACAGCAAGATTTACAAACTCCATAGAAATTTAGAAGGCAAGGATATTTTTTTGAGATATATCCAAATACAAACCTGCTTTTTCTGTGCCTGCCTTTTCTGAGCACCCAATGTAGCAGACTTAAAGCTAAGAGACTTGGACTGTCTCCTGACTTTCACTGAATCTCTCCGGCGATCATATGAAAAAGACGACGACTTCTTTGTAATTTTCCTCTTAGGTGTGTCTGCCATTTCAACCAAAGTATGGTTACCTTCAAGCAAACAGCATCTCAAGAAAATAGAAACTCAGTATCATCAAGCTCCCACCAAGCTTGTATGAAACAGTCTTCAATCCTACAGGAAATCTAGGAGCCTGCAAGGAATGGAGCCCACCGACGAACAGTTTCAGCTCTTCCAACAGGTTGTAAAAATGAAAAAAGCTGATGGTCTTGCAATGCTGTATGTCACTGAAGAGCAGGCAGAACTCCTTCTTGCTGTATAAACGCAAACAAGCTTCAGCAGTGATGCTAATCTAAAAAAATAGTGACTATCCTGCTGAGCACGCTAAAGGTGAACGGGAGGTAGTTCCCTGCACACCAACAGGGTGTGGAAGTACACCAACAGGGTGTGGGGATGAAGCAGAAGACTCCGGGTTCAAAGCATCTTCTTAACTCCTTCCTTTCTGGGCTACTGCTAGAAAGTCAACTGAAAAGTCAGACTGGTGAAAGCTCCCCAAAAAAGACAGCATTATTTTCTTCTCTTTGGATCCAAGACACTTTCTGAAGAACCCTTTAGCATGAGGTAACCACCCCATTAAATGCATTTGGGGCCCTGTTTTAATCTAATTTTAATATTCCTTTCTCTCTCTTTGTCAGTAATACTATTCATGCTACAAAGCTAGGAGATACTTCAACTTCTAAGTCACCTGGAAAATAAAGTACCTGACTCTGACCCTTACCGTCCTTCCTGGGAAATAACTATGGAGTTACAGCAGTCTCTTAGGACCAGTTGGTATCAATGGATGAGAGGGTAATGCTAAGGAATTCTCATCCTAGTGACAGTGTGGGAATCTTATCAGACAGCTGAGATTGCAACTTTTGTACCAGGACTGTACCAGGACTCTTGCACAAGGTATTAGTCAAGGAACTCTACAAGGGTGTAGAGCCCCAAGAGTTGCTGCTATTGATTTCCATTAAGCAAAACATATCCAAAGGGCCAAGCTCTACAAACCTAACACTGAGATTTAATCCATGTTGAAAGATAAGGAGGAAAACTACCTTTTGACAAACTTAGGCATTGTCCAGGGTCTTTTCCAGAAACTCTTCCTTATTTTATTCATGACGCTACTTCGCATACAAAACAACTGTGAATAATTTATAGTTGCAGGATTATCCATTACTATAATTAAGTTCTAATATGGGTCAGTCCTCCAGCGTATGAGTCTCACCACCTCTGTTAGGAAATATCTGTGAAGTTGGAACAGCATTTCTTTTAAGACCTGCTGATATCAATGAGTAAGAGGGTAGTGTTAATGAATTCCCATAACCAACGTTTCCTGCAAATTCCTCCTTTGTTGTAGGATGAATAATATACCTCTAGGACACAGTGATATTGCTAAAAATAACCAAAAGCTATCAGAATGTTAAGTATTTATTAGCCATAATGGCCTAATTCTAGATTCACTGCACGCTTTTGTGGAGATTAACACTGTGAAGAATTAGAAAGCACAGCTTTCTATTACCTACAACTATATCTAACCAGTGAATCTGTAATTATTACAAAATATAGAAAAGATCCATTATTAAATATTTAGTACAAAATCTCTCTTAATTGTGTTGTGTTTACAATACTGTAGCAGTCATTATCCACAGCCACATAGTGACCTTCAGTGTTACTAATATTAAGACACTCTGAGCCCATCATCATTTCAACACACTCTGTGGTTTTCATCAAAGTTTTCTCACAAACTGAAATCCTACTTAAATTACCAGTTTCCCTGATTTACAAGCATTACCTTTTTTAAGAGTTAAAATAAGCAGAGAATTCAGTATTATGTGCTTGCAAACCACGACACCTAAAGAAAAAAACACATCCTCCAAAACTTTGTGAAGCATCTACAGCGTTTGATAAACATCACAGATATTCTGATTAAGTATGAATATTAAGGCCAAGGAAAGTTTGAAAAACTTTTGCAGACAGCTACTCTTATGAGAGTTTCACTTGATGCCCTAGATCTTGCACTGAAAAAAACAAAGAACCACTCCTCAATATCACCTTTGATTCTCCAGCTATCTACAGTTTGCTTCTTACAGTGTCTTTCCAAGGCTGAGATCCTGGTCCATTTAGACACTGTTGGTGGAGGACTTTAATCTGTACCTGGAGTCAGTGTTGGCATTTGCTCTGTGCTTTTTGGCTATTTCTACAAAATCTTTCTCGGTTGCCTGGTTTGTGGGTGGAGGAAGCAGAGGGCTCACCACCAGCACACACCACCCCTTCTCCTCTCCACCCCTTGCTGCACCACAGGGACCACTCCAGCAGCTCCACAGCCACTGCCAGCCTTGCTGCACTGAAAAGGAAGGTCTCAGCCCACTTATGTTCCCATTTTTCCCTTCTTCATTCATACCTCAACCACTGCCAGCAGCAAAGTCCTCTCCCTTTCCTCCTCAGATTGCCAGATCCTTTGGTGAACTTACAATATTTATGAAATAGCAGAAAAACACTCAGTTATTTTTGCAAGGAAGAGTCTTCTGCCATTTGAATGAATAAATCTGCTACGAGATGGGGTCCCAAGGAGTGCCAGAGCCCTCGTGACCCAAGCAGCAGGACTGGGATGAAAATATGGGGGAGAGGCAGAGACAGGGCAAACTGCTGGAAGCCTTCTTAGACCTGGTTAAGTCCCTTGCATGTAAGCCACTGCATCCAGAGGTCTATTGCAAAATCAGAAACATTCTCCCTAATGTAAGAGCTAGCTCAGAACTCATTAGCTGGTGTATTCAGTTAAAGCAGTCTCTCTCCAGAAGCACACAACCTTTGCCAAAATGGTATTACATCCACCATGTTATTGTCTACTCCCTGGCTGCCTCTGCAACCCTTCGTGACCAGCATTCACCATCAATGTTCGGTTTGGTTTCCCACACAATAATGGAATTTGTCACTGCAGTATTCAAATCTCCCTTCTTTCAGAACAATTGCAAATATATTGAACAATACATGCTCTCTTTTCCATCTTCCAACCAGTTCCATATCCATAAAACCCTTCCTCTTATTCCATGCCGAGTCTGTGGGGTTTTTTGACTGTACTAACCCAGTCACTGTTGCTCAGGTCTGTCTTTCTGCTGAGAATACAGACCCATTTGTGAGATGTGACTTTCTTGACAACAATGTCATGATCTTCCCCAGTATATCATATTCATGCATGAACCTGCTGTTCCTCAGAGAACAGTTTTACCAAAATATTCCGTTTTCAGAATGTCAGATTTACCTGCAGCTCTTGAGATCTCCCTGGAAACTGATTTATGAATTTACAAATGTCAGTGCTCTCCTACCTGGAAGTTCTTAGTGCATCAATACAACTGTTTCAGCATTACAAGAAAGGAATTGGGATATTGCAATTTATCCCAAAAATAAACAGCAAATCATGAACGGAAATGCTGTCACCACATAGCTGGAAAAAAACTAAGTGATGATGAGATTAACAATTTGAAGAGCAATTCTGAAAGAGGTGAAAACCTAAGAACTATAGTTGGGAGACAACATTTAGTTACATATAATATCTATTAGGGATTGAAAAATACATGTTCCAATATTAATATATTATGACCTGTATTTCCCTGCTTCCATGGATTTTAGTCTCATCCATAAACATTGTGAAATTAAAATTTAGTTTACTATTAGAAATACTACAAGCATTTAAAGTCCGTTCTTTGACAGAAGATAATATTTATATTTTGAGTATGTTGTTTTCAAATATGTCTTCATTAAATAATAGCAGGGAATAAAGGCTGTGTAAATACTTTGATTTTCTATTTTAGATCCATCAGTGAGACAGACCTAAAAATCATCATGTGGCTGTCCCAGTAGCGAGTCAATAGTGTTAATGCAAAAAAACCTCCTTTAAATGGACACATTCTGTTTTTAGCAATTTTTCAGAATTTCAGTAATATAAAATTGCCAATCTCTAAAAGCATAATTAAAATAAAAAACACTGCCAAACAGTAAATGACATCAAGAGCCCATTGCTCAAAAACTGAAGTTTTTGAATTTTTTAACAGAAAATAATCAAGGGTTATTACATGATGAGGTTTTTTTTCCCAGTATCAATACTTTCCCAAGCTTGGTGGCTCAAGTAGTTATTTTAAGCTGTTACAAGAAAAGAATGCCTTATGCTCAAAATGTGTTTTGCCAAGTCACTTGTGAGTAACAACAAATTGTTTCAAGGTCATCCTGTTTTCCTGGGATACTGGGAATGAAGACACAGAACAAGAACAGAGAAGCTGCACACTGTGGCAGAGATAATCATGGCAATGATTGAAATTAATTGATTGAAATTAATGTGATAGAAAGGTTTTGAGGGGGAAAAGGGCATACCAATCATGGTAGTGTAAATACTAAGAATCAGATTTCTGAGTAATTTTTTTGGCATTTTTAGGTTTTGCTGTCAGATTTGCTGCATGGGACCTGGAGAAGATGTTTCTTCATTCACTCCAGGGTGTTAATCTGTTAATGGCAGAAACAAGAAGCACAAAAAGTTGTTACTCTCTACTCATGATTCTAGGGTTAAATTCTTAACTTGCAGAATCAAAGAGAAATCCCATGTAAATTCAGCTGCAAGTTTGCTTAAACAAGGCAGAGACACCCAAAATTTAGAATAAACAGCACTACTTTGAGTATTCTGATTATCTGCTGATGGAAATCTAAAGATAACACAACTCTATCTGTGCAGCTTTCATTGACTTCAAAAGCTCTTTAACATTTTTGAGTGAATGAACAGGCACAGGGCTACCAGAATCTCATTCTTTCTAACAGCATCCTGCTGTCACTGGCCTACCCTGAATTTACTACAGAAATGGGGTCTTGCATAACTGGCCCAAAAATAAGAGTGAGAGTGCAAGAATCAATAGCAGCAGGATACTGTAATCAAAGCTCCCCAGTCCCTAGCTAGCCTTTAACCTTAACATTATAATGCATTTGCTCAAAATAGCCTTATTTCTGTGTAGGCTTCCAGTTAACATTTGTTACAAACAAAACACAGTCATCCTTTCCAAACCCACAATTTGTGTATCACATGTCTCTCTAACTCAACAGAGCTTTCCAAGAGGGAGTAAACAAAACAACAGTATTATTTAGAATGGACCATCTGTTTTAACACAAAACCCAAAAGTTCATTTCCTTTCCACTACACTGGGAAAAGGTCCTAATATGCCTTCATACGATGTGAAGAAGCTGCTCAAAGACTTTTTCCCACTACAAGTCTTCACATTTCTTCCCACTTGAAGCAAACAGGCTTCATAATAATATTAATAGAGTCTCTGTAGGTCTCTTAAAAGCAGATGCAAATAAAGCACAATTGATTTCACTGAATTTCAGCTGCAGTTTGCTTACTAAACACAGCTAACTCTAGCTCATGAATGTTTACAAATTCCATTTCAGCACAGATCTATGAAGTTAATCTACATCCAATTCTCACCAGCAGTATTCCACTCAAACCAGCAACTTCTTGTGTGTTTTTCTGGGAGGTTCAAAGTTTGTCTAAGCAGCACTAAGCACCAACATCACCTTGAACTTCCAGTGACCTAGGCCAGATAGAGCACCACACACACAAACACTGTGGGAAGCAGGAGACTTCACTCCAGACAAGACCAAACCATATTCCCCTGCTTTTTATCTCTGCACTCAGTGGGTGTAAGTATGAATTATGCAGGGTAAAGAGCTGACTGAATATTTGAAAATGTTAAGTCAAGCAAAGAAAGCCCATGCCTGACTTAGTTTAGAGGAATAAAGCCAGGCTGGAAATCTAAGCATATACCAAATTACTGTGGTTTTTGAGAACCATTGTTGAATTTATTAGGACAGTGATAAAGGAAATTATAAGATGCCATCGAGGCTTTTGATATTTACACATTGTTAATCCCAAACTAATTTGGCAAAAAATTAATGTATTGGAGCAACTGAATTTATGAATAGTTGACATTACGTTCATACCTACGTTGTTTCCAAGCAGCTCTATTTGCCCAGCTGCTCACTACAACCAGTGGCTGTTAATGGCAGATCCTTGTTGTTCTCTTGGGAAGAAAAAACTCTGATTTTTCAGAAATATAGCTACACCAAACACAGACATTTTGATCTCTAACGTTTCCTACAGAGCAACAGTCTGAGCATTTCTATGTATGAAAAAATTACATATAATTGGACACAATTTTTTTTTTAAGTTGTTCAAAATACAAATTACTATTTCAGTGAGAATTCAAATGGGAGCGAGTTATATTCATACTTTGGGTTTCTTGGTTGTTTTGGGGGTTTTTTAAATGAGATTACACCACAATTTCCTCAATATTTTTTTCATGGTTAATAAGGGTCTATGAGATCTCAGAATAAGCACTTCCATATTACACCCAAAGTGTGAGAATTACTAAAGTGTCTACGTGCCTCAGTCTACCAAAAGGAAGGGTTAAGAATGGTTGGGTTCTGAGCTTTTTCTGCAGTTGGGTTTTTTTTTTGCTGCTGAGAAAGTCTGCCTACTAAAAACTGAACTGAGGTCATCAAGTATGCTATCATCAAGTTGGAAACTTATCAAGATGACATATGTTTTTTGAGAGTCTTCATAGAGAGGGCTACTTTTGCAAATTACAGAAATCCGAACAAAACAGGTTATTAACCTATCTTTAAAATATTGGTCTAATCACTAAACGTACAAGAAACCTGCATTTTTAAGATAATGGAAATAGGTTATGCATTTGACTAAATGCTAGCTGAAAACAGAATCTTGTTTCTTGTAGCCAAATATTTTTCAAAAACAATAAAAACAAACCAACCCATTTGCATTCATGTGTACACAAAAATATGTAAGTATAAAAAACACTGATATGTTTCAAAACTATATGAAAACTATACATATTTCCAGAGTGTAACCTGGGAAAAAATTACATTTCAATAACTTTTAAAACGTTTTTTAATAAAAAAATTATTCAAATAAGCATTTATTAATTTCTTGTTTATATGGTTATTACCAATAACTGCATTAGCCAAGCAACTTCACATGTAGTGATATTGTGTAATATAAATGTCCAAATCTCATGCTGGCTAAATTAGAATGCATTATGCACTTTCTCATTTGTTAAAGGGCTTAAGAAAAGCTGTTTCGGAAGGAACAAAGGAACAAAGAGCTTAGCAAAACCAATTTTTCCATGTAGTTTGTTTCATGTTTTACTCCTTTTTTTTAAAGGGCAAAAACACTGAACATCACAAACTATTCCAGAAAGCAACTGGCTAACCCTTACTCACCCATTCTGTTTTAGCAAGTGACAAGAGAATACTAAAAAATAGGGACAGAAGAAGCCAAATAAAGTCACCCTACCATGCTGCATTTTAATGTGAAGGACGCCATCAAGGATACTTCTCTCATTCCATTCAGAACAGCTGCTCTAAGGGTCTTTGTATTTGTTATAGTACAGAACATTTTCTCCATGGAGACAGTGGAATAGGAGTAAATATATTCTTCACATCACTTAAGTGTTTTACTTTACTAAGGCAGTTGACTATACAGAGCAATAAATCCATCAGGAGGACAAGTGGTCCTTAGCTGCTCTGCATTCTGTATTGTGCTGATACGACACTGCACAATTATAGCATAAAAGCAACATCAAAAAGACAAAAATTACATTTATCACTGAGGGACTGATCCTTAAATCTAAAGAACCATGGTAAGAGCAAACCGATTTTCAAAAATGGAGATGTCAGAAAGTAAATAACACAACAAACTTCTCTTCAAGAATGTAAGGAAGTTCCTTGTGAAAATGAACACTAAAACATTAAGTGTTCAGTCTTCCAATATCCTAGACATTTTTGTCCCAATTTTAAAAAAGAGAGATATAGGCAAAAGTTTAATTTTAAGCACAGCTAATCCTACAGATGTCAGCAATCATTTAATTACATGTTTAGACACCATCTGTTTAAATGCTTTTTTACAAGGTATGCTTAAGTGTACAGAGACAAAATATCCCTAACTGGAGATATATTCCAAACCTGGCATTAATGAGACCTATATCAGTTTCTAGCAACACAGAACCAGTTCATGTACTTGCTATGGAGGCAAAGCTAACAACCCAAAACTAAAGGAAGCCACGAAGGTCAGCTGTAAAACACACTACAGGAAACTAAAATACAATGACTAATCACCAAAATACTTTAAAAGACCCAAACGTGAAGGTCAAGTGAGAATGACTAATTCAAGGATATAAACCAGTACAGCACAGTGCATGTTTATGTTGCACCTTCCTAATCAATGCTGCAAGGTCCTTTTAAAAAAGGAAATTTAACTCACAGGTGCCATCAGTAGAGATGAGGTTGGCAAATGCAGAGATAAATACTACTAATTGCTAGGTATCTTGTCCATCTATACACAAAAACAATATTGTAATAATGACTTTGCCTGCTTCAGTTGCAGTCAGAGTTTTTCAACTATTAGTCACACACATAAAAACACCCACAGAGTTTCACTGTGAGGAATTACCCCACTCAAAGGCAACAAGGCAAGGTAACATCCAAAGAATAAGGCCTTGAAGTCACCAGAATTCAAATTTCTGAAGGGAAAGGCACATGAGGAGCTAAGAAGTGCATTATTCAAATAAGTCTCTGTGTGTGTGTATATATATATAATACATATTTATATTTAGTGACAACTTGCACCAGCCTCCCTGAGGCCTGTAAGCAAAAGCTAAACTAATCACACAGCTGAGCACTTCAATATGAGATAACCAACTAGAGGTTTTAATTAGCTTTTCATGAAATCTTATCTGGGCACTATTTTTATGGAAGAAATTCCTGAAAACTCAGCACTGTTACTCTATACAGCTTGAGTAATCCCAACATTTCAGACAGTGAGGAGTCTTTATGTCCCAAGACTCCTCACATAATTTTTCTTTACAAAGTCCCGGTTGAAATAACCATGTCAATTAAGTTTTGTCACAAGAAATAACTACAGGCAAAGTATCTATTTCTGAAAAATCAGCCTAAGAGTCATCATTTGGCCAGTTTTCAAGGAGTCTTGACAGTGCCTGTTGCTTCCAACAGAGGCAATTAAGGATACTGCCTGTGAAGGAGCGTGGTCCTGAAACACGTTTCCAGGCTGAAGTCTGTATCAGGCTCAGATGCTTTCAAGAGCTCCAGCAAACACGTGTGGCTTTCCAGAGAATAGTGGCATATTTACATGACTTTACAGTTTGCCACAGTGTTTCTTACCTACATTTTTGAACAAGTAATTCAAAGATACTTGTATCTATAACCTCAAACTAACAGCCAATAAACAAAAGCCTCTTAGCTACTGCGGTCTAAATCTCTACTTAAAAAAGAGTAAAAGCATTCAAGACTGAGCAGTGTATAATTATTGTCTCAAGTTCTGTGTAACCAGCAGTTCCTCCAAAAATGATTTTTGAAAACAAACCCCAACACTCAACAGTTTAACTGTTCAACTGGTAACACATAGCTACATCATCAATTTACAGATTTTTTTTTTGCTCTATTGTTCCACTGTTTGAGGGTTTTTTTTGTCCTTGCAGCCACCTTTTCCTATTTGAACTGTTAAAGAACCAGAAAGGACGAAAAAACCATGATTTCAATTAAAAAAACCACATGACAGTAACAGATTTCTCACATCTGTCAGGCAAACTACATTAAAAATGTCTACAAATCTCTGTGTTGACTCCCACTTTGGGACATGTGCAGGAACAGAGAACACTGATGTGCTGATGTGCAGTTTGTGCCACGCTGCTTTCGTGGCCATTGGTACTTACACGGTCTTTGTCATCAGCTACATCACAAAGAATGTCATCGAGATCCAAGATGCCACCATCCCCGTGCTCCAGTCGATGGACTTGTATCCAGTAGTTTGGATCCTGCTCAAAAGTAGAAGAAAATAGTATCAGATATCACATGCCAACTGGAGAATGTTATTCCACCACACAGTTAGCATCGCAGTCCTACAAATGCTTGACATCAAACATCTATTTAGGTCATATTTCTGTAAATAAATGTAAATTGAGATGTAAAGCCAAAGTTCTTTTTTTAAATTGCCTCATACTAGATACATAGTCTTCCCTCTTCTATCAGATCTGCATGAGTCACAATCCCATTATTGACATCTAGGACTGTGACACATTCCCAATATTACTGCACATTATATTCCCAATATTCCTTCCATAAAAGGAAAATATATTGTCCTCAAAATAAAGTATCTCAGATGGTGATCATCAGGCACAAAAGGTTACATGCAGCTGTAAAAGGTGTGATGTTTTTACAGAACAGCTATAAAAGGCACAGACCAATATTTAAACACCATCAAAAGACTTTCTACCTATCCTTTGGTAGAGTTGGTAAATAGAATACCTAAATCTTGTACTAAGAACACTTTCCACATTTAAAATGAAAAATGATACATACACATACATCCATATAAATGTGTGTGTGTGGCTTCGTGTTTACACATGTGTCTATCAGTAACTGGGAAGACTGGCTTTATAGTCTTTATTATTACTTTTGGCAGCAAAGGAAGCCATGGGGACTAAGGCTGTGTCCACAAAGTGTCTCCAGAGTATGACTACATGACCCAAGTGCTGGTCAGTACTCAACGTGCTATTCTTAAAGGATTTGTTTCTTAATAGGGGAGAGTTGCCCTGTAAACACACGACCTGACCAGGATACATAATCCTGCTTCTCAAATACACCCCCAGTGCCCCAGGCTGTTGTTCAATGTCTCACAGTGAAAGAGCTTCCTTGCTTTTCACTGACAAGGCATGGCTGCACAAAGTTTCTACTGGGAGGACCATAAAATTTGCATCAACTTGCAAAGTTCCAGACTTCCTAAAAATAGCAATTAGCATCAGCCTTTTCAGGTATGGTGTCTGGGAAGTGGCAGAACAAACAAGCAAAAATCATAATAAAAACATCACACCACAGCCAAACCTGAACCGAACAAAAACCCACCCACACTAAAAATAGAAGTTATAAATAAATAAATTACCTCCACCCTAAAAGGCTTGAAAAGATTTTGATTTCTTAACGATGGAACAGGACAAGAAATGGGACTACAAGAATTCCTCTAAATTCATATGTGTATTTAAATCCTGACAGAACACGCAGCACAAAAAAACAGCAAGAAATACTAATCTTAGTTTTAATATCCTAGAACTCTATGTATTTGCACATGATATATAGGCACAGGTCGAATATTTGGAGAAATTTGATAACTATGAAACTTATTTCATTGTTTGTTGAAGTACATCCTCCTTAAATACTGCTGCAAGTCATCATCACCAGATGATCAGATTTCAGAATTACATTTTACAGTCATTAGGCTAGTCATTACAAAAATTAAATTACAGACTTTTTTCTCTAATTTCTTTAAGTATTAAATATCATTACCTTCCATATCTTCTAAGCAAGCACTTATTATACAATTAACTGGATTTCTAGTATGTGGGTTTTCCCTAAACAGACTTACTATTGTTAGCATATTACAGGAGATAACTCAGCATCCATTTTTTAAAAGTAAAGATTCAGGAATAATTAAAACTGGTATTACATTATTCACATTGTCATGTGTACAGAGGTGCCTACATAGCTATCTAATAGACAAACCTGCTCTGTAAAAAAGGTATATAATGCAAATACTAGGATAAACCTGTGAGTTTGAATACTCCACTAACACAGGGCTGGACAAAGTCACCAGAAATCTTTCAACATTCCTTAACAAACATGCTCAAAGGGCAGCCTGCTGAAGAGATGCCTTTGTAAACTCTGCTCTCAAATTAAAAGGAAAGAAGATCCTTCCTCATCCTCCAGCCCATTAAAAAAATCTCTTCCTCTCATATCTACACAAAAGACTGAAATATATTTGCAAAGACCAAGACTTAGAAGACACAACCAAACAGACTGTGAAGCACCTTGCACACCCTAAAGGACTTGATTCAGGTTTCCTCCAATGAGATTTTCCATCTCAAAGCCAAGTTAGAATTGAACCATAAGCCAGCTTTCACTGCAAAATCATAGATGGAAAACCTAGTTTGGGCTTTAAGAGAGCCTGATCCCTCATACGTCACCCAATTCACCATTTTTGTTTGCAACACCTAATCTTCTTACTGAAGAATGGAAACATTAAAAACAGGTAACTGCAATACTGGCTCAGTGACCCGACTACATCCATCAAAACAAACAGCACCCAAACTGAAACTACAACTTCAATATCCATGTATCCTTGTTTTTTGCTTCCTACCACAACTATTTCCTACCTCCAAGGCAAATGTAAAAAAACATTCACGATTACAGAATCAATACCAGAAACACCCATTTCTAAATCGCTATTGTGCTATTTCAGCATGCACAATCTACTTAAAAATAGCTTTGATATATAAGCTGCATCACTTCTGCTAATTACTTCCTTTAAAGGTTTCTCAATATTGCACAAGAAGTTTTAGATAGACTTCATTTTTACTGCATCACCCCTAAGTACTGCCACAGACTGAACTGCTCTGGTCGCTCTTCCTGTCAGACAAGGTCCTGATACAAAACAATACGTGAGCAAGACCAGACAAGAAATATATAAAACTAGTTTGGCAAGAATTTACTCTGGCGGGATTTGGTAAGTAAATATGAAATAACAATGCAACTTTTCATTAAAGCCCTCTCCAAACATCAGAACAGTCTTCTCTTGAGGCCCTTTTACTCTATTAAAGGTTTTGCATAAATCAAGGATTTGGTGGGGGAGGATTAGGAAGGAAGAGAGGTCTAGGAGGGAAGGTAGTACTTGCATTGTACAGAGATTAGTTACACCATACTGGGTGGGGGGTGGGGGAAAAGAGAGAAAGAAAATAAAGAAAACAACATTGAAACTAGTGAGTTTACCAAGTTATGAAAATCCACAGCGATAAACAGTTCCAAACTTCAGCAATTATTTCTATATATTATTCAACCAAACAACATGAAAAAAACAAACTGCATAAATGTTCACATATAAATTCCTATTCAGTGATCTGTCTAAAATGAACATAATGTTGTACTAGAGTCAGCTCATATGCATTGTTTGCTAAATATCAAAGAAACTGAACCAGACTTGATATGGATTGGAATTCAAGTACTCCTACATGGATGTTACAAGTACATCTGTATTCATGGCTTGGTCAAGCTGTATTTCTCAATCTCAGTAAACAGATATTCACAATTCCCTATGCAATATCAGTAATACAGTCTTCAAACATTTTCTGAAGCAGTCAAATACACTGTTTTGGCTTAGACCAGTTCCTAAAGTGGAAATTGGCTATTTCCAGAGTTTACTGGGGATGACACAACCTCGTCTGTGGGGCAAAGTGGTCCAATCACTCCTTCAGGACACCTGAACACCTTCGGGATCAGCGTCTCTGGGTGGCAGTACAGGGCTCTCAAGTGAGATGTCAAAAACGAGGGACTGCCACCCACACTTACCCACAGAGATCTGCTCAGGGAACATGCAACAGGGTGCTTACACAAGCTAGTTATGAAACAGAAAAAATGCTAAAAATGTCAGTTTCGGAAAAAAAAATGAAACAAAATTTTTTAAATGTCTCACAAGTTTTTCAACAAACCTGCTTCAGAGCTACGGTTTAGTCAGACACGATGCTGTTGTTTCAAAATTTGAATTTGCATATTAGAATCAGATTTTCATATTTTGTCAATAAAACAAAGCTACATTTATATTCTCTCACTGTTATGATTGTGTAAAAGGGTACTGCACTCTCCAAATCTGCAATGAATTTAGACAGAAAAACAAGTGGTGATAGAGAACTCATTAGCTACACTGCTCCACCAATGTGTAAGTTAGCAAAGTGCAATTATTTTGAAAAAGCTGTATAGATGCCTTTGTCACTAGTTTATGCAGAAGAACCAGCAAGTTCACTTCATTGAATACAAGGACAGAAGTAACGCTAAACCTGATTTATAATATCTTCATTTAAATATTGCATCACTCAGCTCAAGTCTAAGCAAGTCAGATCTCCTGTTTCCTGCCTACACCCATTTAACTATTCAACTTGATGATGATTATAAAGGTACTCATAATTTAAGCTCATGAGCACCACATTTTCTGCTCCAAAGTCCTCAGCAATGAGAGAGAAATATTTGCTAAGTGAACACCAGCACTGAGACTGGAAGCAAGAGCACATTACAAGGGCAGCAAGAATGCAGCCATTCGCTTTCTGTTTATTACATAAAATGACTTCTAAAAAGCACAAAGGAAAAAATGAGAAAACCATTAGTTTAAGTAGTATCATTCAGTGTTCTGTAGCTAACAATTTCATGTTCCCACATAATGCAAACAAGGACCATATGTGGAAAACAATATCTAGAAATCAGAATGGAAACAGCAATGTGTTCTCATTAATGGCATAGGAAGATTTCTTATGTTTTTACATCTAAATAGGTGTCTTGGTTTTCACAATGTACTCTTTCCTAAAATATACTGCAATATTTAACATTAAAAGTTACATTAAATAAGATTATTCTTTGAAATACTTTGTCCCTATCTTACAAGAAGAGAGCACCACAAACCTCTGAGTAGTAGCAATCTATTTAACAGAGAGCAGAAAATCAGGCTCCTGTAAGACTGATGAACAATACTTAGCGTTTACTAATTGTGCCCACTACTGCGATTTAATCTCACCTGTCACCAGCAGGATGTCCTGAAGCATCAGAAAAATGACATTAATCTGCCTGGCTACAATTAAGTAGTTGGAGCAGGGACGGCAGAGGAGTCTGTGTGTGTATGTAATTTCTTGTGTGTTTTTTGAAGCCCATGCAGAGAACGCTACTGGGGAAGGACACCAAGCTCTCCCCAAGAGGTCTTTGTACTTCTGAGCTTTGCCCACATTCCCCAGCTGTGTTTCCCTTCAGCTGGGTGCAGACCAGTTGCCACTACAGTTTGTTACACATCTGGAAATCAAGTAAAACAGGTATTTTACCCCCCACACTCCTATATTTTCTAATCTGTTCTGGCCCGAATAGGAAGTGTATTTTTTACCACACAGCATTCTTGGGAAATGGACTGGCTTTGCCAAGCTGAGCTCCCAGACACTCTCCACGCCTATCAAGACCTTGTTTCTAGAACTGAAATTATTTCAATTTTGATATAATTTGTAGCTTTTTGCTTTAACACAGATCGTTATGTGATTTTTAAAAACCACTATCAGCTGGACAGTCATGCACAGGTATTTCAGTGTAACTCTCAAAGGAAAACAGACTCACCACCAGGACAAAGGACAGAGCAGAGGCATATCCAAGTATGTCGATATAACTTCTCAATTATAGATGAGGAGATAAAGGGAGAGTAAGTACATATTTTTAGTTTCTGCTCAAAACCATCTGGAATTCAAGATTACAAGGCCATGTGTGTGGCTGTCTTCACTGGATTGAGTTTTTTGAGAACAGATAAAGCCTTTGTGTCAAGAACACACAGAGATAAAAACCAACTAAATCACCAGGCTGGGGTGTGTACTGGACTTGTCTGTTCAGCAGCATATGGTACTTGGGCGTGTTAACACAGTCTGAAAGGAAAATATGGTTAATAAAAAACTAATATATCTGAAAATTTGCCAGCGAGTTCATTCATTTCCCTGTCTAGCTCTGTGCTGCCGGCGGGAACCATCCAAACAAGCAGTCAGGTGCCAAAAGACAGCCATGAACGCTTGCAACGTCAGCTGGATTCCAGTTACGTTCCACAGCCTGAGAAGCCAGCAAGAACAAGTCCCTGGGTTTAAATTGCATCTCCATCCCATCATCTGTCTCCTCGAATTTCAGGCACGAAGATCTGCTGCTAACACTCAAGAGCAGCACTGGGAAAATCAGCTTCAGAGCCGACTGCTCTCTAAAGCACGTTGATGCTGCAGCACAGACAGTTGGCACTAATGGTACAACGTAAGCGCATTCACCGTCTCGGCAAGGGCACGAGCCAGAAAAATACTTAACATTAAATGAAAGCAGCCCAGTAAGGCTCAGAAAGCAACTGATACCTGTAGCAACTCTTAAGTTACCAGGTGATGAGTTGAAGGGACTTATCTTTTCCATTTCTGACCTCACTCCACCTCCAATCACTCCTCTCACACGAATTTTAGAGCACAATCACATACACTTGCCCTGTATCCTATGAAGTCAAGAAAAACAGGGCTACAGACTACAACAGAAAATAGCTGAGCACTGTACAGCAGAAAATAAGCCTTATCCCTTTCATCTTTTTGATCCTTAACCTGTAAAACTGCTCTTTGTTCTGAAGATGCATCACACTAAAGCTAATTTCTTGCTATTCTGTATTACTGGGAAAGACAAATACACACCCAGGAAGGTTACAAATCATGCCGTAACAAGAGGGTTTGGTCTAGGATTCAATTTTGTCAAACATACAAGATCATACATAATGTCTTCAACGAAGGGATGCACACTGATCTGACATGAACCAGTTATGAAAAAGAGAAAAACATACAAGCCTGATCACTGAAGCATCTTGTTCCACTTTTACACTCATCAATGCTTTCCCAGCCTTGCTAAAAGGGCTTTAGCTTATCAGAAATCCATCCAAGACAAAATCTGAACATATGGCAAATATCATTCTTCCTGACACACTGAAATATTGGAAAGGGTGTTTATGAAGCAAAAAAAAAGTAATGTTGGGCTTTGTATGCATCCCATATGTCCAGTTTCAACAAAGATTTACTTAAAAATTGATTACATTACACTATCAGTGTCAGTCCTCAGCATAGAAGTCTGATAGCCAACAAAATGACCCAAATAGTCATCTACTTCAGCAATTAAATGCCTCCTAAAACCCACTAAATTAAAATAATATGGTCAGTAAACTGCTGGAACACTGCTACATGTTGAGTTGTGCTGCATTACTACTGGAGTACAAAAACAAACATCAAGGAACAACTGAATCTTGCTTCAAGTGGCAAAAGGGTGCTATTAAAAACAGTAAATTTAGCTGTTAGACACTCCACAGTTTGCATAAATATTCGAATATATATATGAAGTCCTTGCTTTTCTGAAAAGAAATTGTAATTTCCCTTATCTGTAAGGAAAGTAGTCTGAGATCTACTGTATCACTAAACTTCCTGTTTTCCTACCCCAAAAAGATATGCAAGTGCTTTCTATTAATGCATTACCCCCATGCATCGTGAAAGCCTGGAATTTTTATTTCTTTTTTTAACTTATCCACTTTACCTAGAAGCAATCTATACCAATCCATGAGAAATCATATCACTAATTACTTTAAATCAACTTTCCTATGTACTGCATAATTTCATTACCTATTAAATAGAATAGAATCTCTATATGCCCCAATAACTTAATGTCAAGGAATAATTCAGATCGGAAGGAACCTCAGGACATCCCAGAATTGGACACGGACCATGCTGAGCAGAGGGGGATGATCCCTTTGTCTCCTGGATATGCCCTGCTGCCAGTGCCTGCTGCCAGTGTGCAGGGCTGGCTCCTGCCCGCTCACTGTCCCCAGCCCCAGCCTGTGGCACTGCATGGGACTGTCTCTAGTGCAGGACTGGGCACAGAATCATAGAATTGCTTAGGTGGGAAAAAACCTCTGAGATCATCAGGTCCAACTGTTGACCCAGTACTGCCAAGGTCACCACAAAACCATGTCCCTAAGTGATACATCTACACATCTTTTAAATACCTCCAGGGATGGTGACTCAATCACTCTTCTGGGCAGCCTGTTTTCATGCTTGATAACCCTTTCTGTGAAGAAACCTTTTCTAGGATCCAGTTTAAAGCTCCCCTGGTGCAACTTGAGGACATTTCTTCTCATCCCATCACTAGTTACCTGGGAGAAGAGACAGGCCAACACTTTGCTACAACCTCCTTTAGGTAGTTGTAGAGAGCAATAAGGTCTCTGCTGAGCCTCCTTTTCTGCAGGCTAAACAATCTCGGCTCCCTCAGCTGCTCCTCCCAGGACTTGTGCTCCAGACCCTTCCCCAGCTCTGCTCCCCTTCTCTGGACATGCTCCAGCCCCTCAGTGCTTTCTTGCAGTGAGGGGCCCAAAGCTGGACACAACACTCGAGGTGTGGCCTCACCAGTGCTGAGTACAGGGGACAATCCCTGCCCTGGTGCTGCTGGCCACGCTAGTGCTGATACAGGCCAGGCTGTCACTGGCCTTCTGGGCCACCTGGGCACACACTGGCTCATGGGCAGCCCAGCTGCTGATCAACACCCCCAGGAGGTCCTGGGGTTCTGGCTACATTTCACATGTCTTCTGGCAGCCTATTCCAAAAATACTGCACTGAAAACATTGCTCATTGTCATAACTAATGACTTTATGACATTTCTTCACAGCACACAGCCCTCTAACCACTAGGAGGTGCCACCACCAAAGGGCAGGTCCAGCCCAGCACCTGGACTCTGATACTAGCACCAAGTCAGACATCCACAAAAAAGGAAGATGCCATTAGAATGCATGTGGCAACCAAATCTGAGAATTATTAAATGAAGAATAAATCTTTACATTTGGCTATGAAAGAGTAACACACTTTTCACCATGACTAGTGGTAGTTTACACTGTGAACAACTATGTTCTCTTTGCTAAGGGGAAGAAGTTAAATATTTGAGAAAAACATACTGAGTGGAATGACACTTCATCTCTAAACTCCATTATATCCACACTGTGAGCACCAAATATCACTGTTCTGCCCAAACTGCAAAATAAAGCTTTTACATGGGATTTATTTCAATCCCTTGTAAAGAAAACCCAAGACATCTATTGAAGCACTGCCACAAACTCCAACTGTGGTAAATCCACAAGCAAGGCAATATAAATGTGCCCTTTACAGATTATTTTGCTGTAACACAAATCTTACTTCATAATCTGCATCTAAATACAACAAATAATGCAACAAAATTGTTTCTTGATTACTATTTGTAATTATTAGTATTAACTCCAGATGACAGATATGAATTAGAGTAATCAAATCCATAGCTCATGAATATGCAGTGAAATGTACTGGTTATAATGGTGCACAATCTTGTATGCGGGGATTTACAATTTGGGCAACAATGCTGAAGAAATGCAGAACATCTTAGGCCTTAGGACTGACAACTGAACCATAAGTGAATCTGATGAAAGAAGCGCTGTATCTTCCAAGAGTTTATTTACCTCCACCCATCATTGCAGCATTGCTTGGATTTAAGCAGTTCATTGTTTTTTTCAGCCACCACAATAGCTCTTCAAATACACTACTGGATTTAGACCGGAATGATGGGTTTTACTGGAATAACCAACCACATGTATATGTCTGTCCATACAGACCTGTATGTTGTAGACCAACACGTGTAACCCTGACAGATGCTGATTAAACAAAACAAAAAAAAAAGTGAGTCTGGTAAAATGTTTCAAGGGAAGATTTAAGAGGGTAGAGTTGTCTACCCAAGTAACATCCGGCTTAAGAGGAAGACTTATTTTGGAAATGTACTTGAAATAAGATTTTCATTTGGGGGCCATCGATCTCAAGTACCATGAAAGACAGAAACAACCAGTTCTGATATATGTTCCCAAGTGGGCACAGCCAATTAATCGTGTAGTATGTAAACTCTAAATAACGATTAATATACAGAGAGTTGCAAAATCATTATTACATACACCGCCTCACATTTCCAACACTCTGTAACTACAAAGTTAAGACAAAATATGAAATACCACTCTCTGTCCTCATGGCTGTCTTACTACTCACAGAGCTTCAAATTCCAGACTTGGTGGGTAGGACTTTGCAACATAAACAGCTTTGCTGAACCACGTGGAAGGAATGCACAAGTTACGTGAATCACAGAAAAATTCATCTCAATTTAGCTCAGCTATGATATTGTATGTTTTTGATAGGATTTAGAGTTTTAGAATGCCAGGTGCTTTAGTCTCCCCTGCCACGCTGTCACGCTCCCTGCGGGGTACCCACGAGAACCCCCAGCCCCTCTGCAGTTGCTGTCAGGGGTGTGTGTGGGAGGAGATCCCCACGCTCCCTGCAGCACGCACTGGGTGCCTGGGCACTGCCTGCTGCCCACACTGCAACTCCCTGCCTGCTTTAGAGGAGGAGCAGCCTGTCACCTGTGGCTGTTGGGTCAAGCTGGCAAATGGAACAAATAAAGTGGCAAACTAACATATGCTGAAAAACACCTACAGATGAACACCAGAATAGATATATGGAGCATTTCTACTGATTTGCATTGTAGGAAAACCCTGCTCCTAGTGAATGGGGGACTGATGGGTTCAGGAGTTTCCACTGTGCTCTATAAAACTGTTCCCAATACTGTAGCTGTATTCCCTTTCTTTGCCCTCCTCTCCTATGTACACATTGTAGCTCATGGACAAAGCTTTGTACATTTCCTGAGTAGGCTGACACGAGGCCAGGACCTCCACACACCACCACTGCACCACCTCCCCTCTAAGGGACACCCACAGAACAGTGTGTTTAACAAACTCCTGGACACACAAGCAGGTACCTCAGGTCAAACCCTGCAAGGAAAACTGGTTTCCAGTAAGCATCTGCAAAAGCAATGTGGAAATAATCATGGTATCATGTTAATTTATCTCTTAAATACTTTTCAAGATACTTTAACTAAAGCAGGCCTTATTTTCATCTCCAGGGAACAATTTGTAGCAATAATATTTAGCTATTACTTTTCCAAATTGCTTAATCTTTTTTGAAGGAGTGTAATTTCAATTCCTTCTAGTGGCACTGATTTAAGTATACAGTCACTCTTTTCTAAACATGCCTAATGCTTTTCTGAAACTTCGAGAACAATCATCATATAAATTCAACTGCTATAATCATGCTTATTTTATAAGGTTAAATAAAACAGATCTGCCATTCTCTTTGAATTCAAGGTTCTAAATGCTGCTAACCCAGGGCAGAAACTGCAATGCAGCATTTCATGGTAGTGTGAAGGAGAGGAAGTACCTTAAAATTAAACTTCTCTAACTATAGTCCCAAGGATTATTTGTTTTGTTTTCAAATGTGTTCATTACTTCTAAAGATAAATACTTTTTTTTTAAATTGACCTTAAGGTTTACCATGGCTATAGTACTACTGACTGACCATGCTGTAGGGTATTCCCATGCTTAAGATGAAAAGCAACTAGCACCGTATCTGGCTGGAGACGTCACCAGGCAGAGCTAATGCTAACTGCTACCAACTCCACATTTTATCTTTCCTGACATTTTACTTTACATACATGTTTTGTTCAGAGATCACCAGTAACAGTTCCTCCTCACAAATCTGCAGTAATCCCCTTTTTCAAATAAATACCTAAGATCAGGTCTAAGCTTAAGGCTAGCCCCAGTATCATCAGAATCCTGCTGCCACACTCCTGAGTAGTCAAGAGAGCCCATAACAGGAAAAGCCCAATGAAGGAAAATTTCTTGCCCTGAACCCTCACCTTACTCATGACTTAATGAGGACTGTTTTCATTTTCAAACTCCTCCCTCAATCTCATTTCCAGTTCCAGAATTTGGTATAAATACAAAAAATCACCTGCCAGCTGCAGCTGCCAGGTGCACCACAACCTCCCCTCTTCCTCTGGCTTCTCAAAACCCACTCTTCTACTCCACCATCTACATTTGCTTATGGCTCACCAACACTTCCATACCTGGCCAGCAGCAGAAAATAGAGAGCATTCCAAGAGGTTAAAGCAAACACAGGTAACAGCTATTGGAAAAAACTCATTTAAGAGTGCATCCCTTCCGTTTACCACAGCAATATTCCTTCCAACCAGACACGGCAACCCCCTCGCAGACCTAACTGCATTAGCACCCATCAACATAAGCAAAGCTTGCCATGTTAAGCCCTGAGAATTAATCCACTAATGCAGGAAGATGGTGATCAGCACTAAAAACCTCCTTTTACTTCCTTAGTTATCTTCTCCCTTGTCACCCCCAGCGATAGGGAGCAGCTAACAGCAGTGCATTGAACTCTAACCCATTACACATCTTTCAAAATCGCTTAAATCTCTAACAGCATGTCTGCACTCGTCACAATTCAAGCAGAAGACTTTATTAAGAGAGAAGCAAAACCAGCTAGTCTTCTTGACCAGAAAAGAAAGCAATAAAAAATAACTATTAAAATCAGTGAAGCAATGCCAAGCCCTATTTCGAATAAGAGGCAAACCTTCAAGTTTCTTCAGCTGAGTTGTGAGTATATCACATGTAAAATTGTTAAAACTGTTTAATTTTTTTAACTCAGAGCACTTCCATTTGTATCTCCAGAAGTTTTGAATAATATAAGAATGATATGACAGTGGTGTTTTCAGTCATAAGTTATACCGTGGTCTAAATTAGAAATTCCCATCTTTGTTACACAGACAATTTTGGCAGAAGGTACTGAGAAATTACTACAATTGCATGCACAGGGACAATGTTAGAAAAAAATTCAAGCACACCATAATATTCCTCCTAGAATTATACCTTCAAGCCTGGTAAAACCCAAGTAATTATCTTTCTTCTCTTCTGCTAGACAAATTAGAGAGTATCCTTTACTTAGTCAAACCTGAGTTTGAAACCTCCAGTTTCTAGTTCTTTATGTGCTTTCAGAGCCTTATTGAAAACGCTTTCAGTCTAACAGCTTAATTATATTGTATACACACACAGAATCTAAGAATTATTCATAACTAATGGCAAAAATAAGTTTCACACAGGATTAAAAACTAAAAAAAAAAAAAGAAAAAACTTATGATTCATTTAGGTGCAGCTCATCTGTTCACAGAAAAGTAGTATTTTTAAAAATACTGCAACTTCTATTTTCTGTAATTACCTCCTGTAAAACACATACAGTATGCTTGAGGCTAAGAAGAATATGCAACAAACCCTGTCTAATAAGGTATAGAGAAAAAAACCAAAAAATAAACAGTTTCTTAGAAACTGCATGACTATTTTTTTTTCAGAAAACCTGTTTATATTATGCATCTGGGATCTCTCCAATGTGTTTCCCACCAAAATGCAGATAGAAGAAGAAGGCTCTAGTGTCTCTTGCTAGCTTTGAATGATCAGTGCATTACCAAGGCTGTAGGTAGGTACATGGAGATAGTGTCTTAAACGCCACTACAGAGAAAAATCTGCGTGTTTTTCTGTAACATAGTAGAGCAAAAAGACAAGACCTTGATGAATAGAAAGAGACTAAAATATGGCATCTTCTTCTGACTGGTTTAGCATTTGGTTTAGATAGCTTACACTAACAGCTCCCCAGCCAGGACTACGTCAAACCAACCAAAGTTTAAAACAATTTCATCTAACCACAAGGCTCCATCCATGTATTTTTGCAAAACACTTCAAATATATTAAACTTTGCAAGTTTTCCCCTAGCAACCAACAGGCCTTTGTTTTATCTCTTCTCTTCTATATTAATAGCGTGTGCACTGTTAAAAATACAATGAAAGTTTCAATAACTGAAAGAAAAACATATATTTTATGAATCCCTCATACTTTTTTAAATATCGAGATGTCTGGACTGATAGAAGCTTGCAAGCATCAAAATAACAACCTTGTGTGTATACATATACATATACACATACCCACCCACTCTTGTACATGAAACCTGCTCTCCAGTTCTTAAAGCCAAGAATACTGTTCTTGAAGAAGTCTACCTCAAAGTCTTTATATATGAGTTCTCAGATTGCTCTTGTGCTCTGTGTACTCTATTTTGATTCAGAAGAATAATTATGCACGCTTACACAATTGAAAATATTCCATTAAATAAAACCATTTTTATTTTCCAGGAACAGGGGGCCTTGCTTTCTAAAGGAGAATTCCTCAGCTTGGCAGAGAGTCTTACAGCTGCTTTTACAAGCTTTTTCCTAGAGAAACATAACTCACAGCCAGGTACAGATTAGAGCCCCAGCACACAACAGCGGGACAAACAACTGCAAACACAACTGGTTCCACACAGCACCTGCAGCTGGGCACTGAGCTGCTCCACGGCTGCACCAGCCAGGCTGCCAGGAGAATTCCCAGGAAGATCCTGGTCTATATATAGTGAGCTGTTCCGATGCAGAGAGGTCATGAACTTTCATTGGTTAAGACACAGAGCAAGATCCACCAGCTGCAAGAGAGCGATAAAGCCGGCCAGACCCCAACTCCTTTAAAACTAAAGGGGGAGGAATCAAAGTTTTGTTGTCATTTCATGCACTAGTGATGAAGAAAAGGGAGGTGCACATGTAGGCCTCATGTAGGCCTCAATTCAAAAACCAGATTTGATACGAGTAGATGTAATAAATGCCATGACTCTAAGGTGAGTGAGGGGACACAGCGTACACAGGGAGGGATTGCACTCTCCCAGCTGCTGGAAATCAGACACTGACTCACAGCAACACCCTCGGCTTAGCCAAACTTCTGTTCCAAGTCCACATGCGTGGACTTCACCAGGAGGTTTGCATCATAGAGTAAAACATAGCTCTAATAACATTTTATTTTGCTGGATGACTTACACACCTTCTACTCTTCTGATTTTGTAAAAGGCTGATGTCATTTCACTCTGCTCTTCTACACAGGTTGCAGGTTATTACACTAGGAATGCAATTCCCTTTCATCAAGAAAGACAAAGTACAATGCAAAAATTAGCAATAAAGTAAAATTTTGCCAGTTGAAAAAAGAGAAATATTTTAGCCAGCTTAGAGATACTGGGAGTCATCCTCACTTTTAAGAGAAAGCTTTCTTAAATGCCAGCTTTGTGCAAACCAAACTTGAAGTAAAAACGTCAATTTACTTAAAGCTTTTCTTTGATCCAAAGCTTTTCTAGATGAGACTTCAGTGTCAGTGATTAAGACATCCAACATCTGTGTTGAAAAAGCTGCAGCTTTATGGAAAGGTCTGCAGAGTATGACCTTGCTGCCAGAGCTCCCTCCTCCCTCTCCTCCCAGCTGAGCATCCTTGTTCCATGGAGACTTCCTCTCTCTGAAACAGCCCCCACAGGCATTTTAGGAAGTATTTTTCACAAAAGCTATTCCTTTCATTAAAATGTTGGGGGGAAAAACCTTACTTATTTTCAAACAACAAAAAGTGTGTTCCCTAGCTAGTTCTATTACTTGAAACCATGGTTGTTTCAAAATTCATTTAGCTTTAGGAAATAAAAGAAAAATTAAACTGCCTTGGACACGAAAACTTTGAACTCTAAAGCTTGTATAAAACATTATTTTTGGACTATCTACATTTGACGAGATCAAATATAATACTGTAATTGCCAAACAATCTCCTAAAATGTAAATACAAGGAAAACAAAACACACATTCTCTGGAACTCTGGAGTTTTTCATGCTTCCTATGAGAAGTACTATCTTGTTACACAATACAATAGAATATATTCAAGCTGTTCTCTGCACTGGTCTGTAAAGTAAAAGCAGACACATTTATGCTGATAACTCAGAACAAGCCATATCTTCTAAATTAAATCAATTTGAATTTAGTACACCAATGTTTTAAAGTGATAATTTATAAACTCATATCATAAATCTAACAAAATTTCTTAAACCTTGAATTTTACATCAATCTTTTCTGGATAACTGATTTTTTAAAAAATTAAAAATAAAACTTCCTTGAAATTTTAAGTAGTTTAGCACTTGTCCTTTGATAAGCTACAAGCCACCTTCATGATTCACAGGAAAAAGGCCATGTTTTCAAAACAGCTATTCTTCCAAACACCAAATAAACAAAAAAAATTGTGCTTAAGCTTTCATTCTCATATATTCAGAAGACAAATGTTCCACTGAAACAATTAAGTCATTATACAAAAGACAGATGTCAGAAATAGTTCCATAAATAACTAGAACTGCATATATCACTCTGCAGAGAGATATACAAGATGAAAATTTTGGACCTTGGTCACAACTGAAAAAGTGTCTGCATTTTTATTCACACCACCACGACAATTCAACAGGGTAAAAAAAAAAAAAAGTTACATTTCCTTTAGGATTTTCAGCCCTCCAATATTAGACATACAGATGCAAAGCTTTATTTTGAGCTCACCTTTTCTGTGAGCATCAGAACCAGGTGAGGCTATAGGCACTTACTGAGAAATGTGAAGAGGAGCAGAGCTGGGCGGGGGTGTGCAGAGCCCGCCCGGCTCCGCCCGGAGCTGCTGGCAGCAGAACTGCGGGTGAGCAGCGCAGGGATGATGGGGTGACACAGAGGGGGAGCTCCCTGCCATCTCTTCCACCCCACCTTCTTACTGACAGTACCACAGAAACCAGAGGCTTCAGCAGCAACCGCAGTCCTGCTTTGCCAGAGATGGACCATCTGCTTCAGGAAACTTCAGCTCATAGTTGAGCCAGTTGAAATTTTACTGATGTACCTCAGTGAGTTTCCTAAAACTCATTTTATTATTTCCAGAGAAAAGTGTGTACAGAGGTGTGCCACAAGTAGGAGGTAACCAAAAGGTGTCAATGCTAATTTTGCTGCTTTTAATTCTGGAACACCCAGCCTATTTTGGTGCAAGTTCAGTTAAACGAGAAACACTTTCCACTTCTCTGATAGGCATCAAGTACAGACTTCATGCCTGTAACAATGCTTGCATTGCATGGCAGAAGGGCTCTCCTTTGCCTGTCTCTGCCTGGTTGCTTCTGAAGCCAAAAAAAGAAAATAAAAGGGAGCTTCAGACCAGAAAGAAACCTTAGTATACTCTAACCAGCAGCAAAGCAATTCTTGGGAAAATTACACAAATCCCTTAGAGACTCTGGGGCTTTGTCCCACACCAAGAAGGCTTAAGAGTCTAAATTACATGGATGAAGTGTGGGTTAGCCAAGGCAAGCACAAGGGAGGGCACAGGGTCAGTTCAGTGGGTGATGCTCATCCATCTTTTGAAGATGTGCTGAAGAAGCTCTAAGCACAACACAGAAATGGCACAGGAAAAAGGGATAAAAAAAGCGGAGCACGGGGAGAATTCAGGATTTGTCATTTCTAACAGATCTCCATCCTCTAAAAGAAAAACTGGTTATCATTTCAGCCAGCTCTGGAAAATACAGTTTGTCTTTGGACTATAACTTGCAGTTCAAACTTCCATTAGGCAACCCAGAAACAGTGGAATAATAAGCATTTTGTGCAATTACCTTGTATTTAGCTTTAGATTATTTCTGCCTACGTAAGTCTCTCTTGTTTCAGTTTTACAGGCAAAAGGAAAAGGTTATTTGAGACTTCTGTTTCTGACATTCTCTTTTGATTACAGACTAAATCCAAAAGAGACTACCCTGAAAGGCCAAGACAAACGTGCAACCACATAATTGGTCTGGCTCAAATGGCATTGAAGTCAGGAGAAAGCGTCCCCAACTCCAGAGAGATTCAGCCTGTGCTGAAAGCCACATTAAACTCTGTTTACTGTATGCCTGAAAAGCCATATACATATGCTACAGGAATGCTTTGCCAAGCTCAAGCTGTGATGGTAGATATACTATAAAAAGCCCTAGTCTTCTGCCAAGACATGTGTATAGCACATCTGCATTGTTTTTCTTGCTCACTCTCAGAAAACATTTTAACTTGGCATAGAGCATCATGTTTTACTCTAGTGAAATTCTTGCAAGAAGCACTTGGGAAGCAAAGCAAATAAATGAAGTTCAGAAATACATTTGATTCCTAACCCATGAAATGTGCAAAGAGGAAAATTGTCATTTTGCTATAAAGCAGGCACTGTGCTATGATACAGGGCAGTTGGCACACATGCATAAATAGCGAAAGCGTGTCATAATATGAACACAACAGCCAGCTCATTAGTTTGTATGACCCCCTCCTTCAGCCGATGAGAGCAGATTTGGTTTATATCAGAGAACAACTAAAAGAAAATTCTCAAACATACTGTTCATGACTTCAAGGAAAGAAGGGATAAATTAGGGAATTTCAATGTAATGTTGTTACTAGAAGTTTTGTTCAACTACAACATGCAGGACAGAAATAACTGGAGGTCATATATTTTATTCCCCAGCACAACAGTACTTCCTGCCCCTGAAAAGACACAACTGCCAAGATCTGAGCCACCCATCCATTAAGGTTCTTTTATATACATTTTTGTTGCTTATTCTGTTCCTGTTTGTGTTGATGGAAGTGTTTTATTTACTGTAGTTAATATTGGAAAATGTTTCATTTTCAAAAAAATAAAACCTAGGCTAAAATTATTTTGTAATTCATAACACAGATTTTTTTTTCCAGCTGCTTTTGGAAAGGAGACGGGAGAACCAAGGCACACTTTAGAATGCAGTATTTACCTATTCAGACTTCAAAACAAAATCCTAATGCTGACATACTTGGGGCAATGTCTTCATGCCCCACCACCACCTGCAGAAGTCCAGCCTTCAGCAGCATGGGTGACGGTAGGGACGGGGTAGAGGAACAGGACTGCCCCAAGCCAGAGGGGACAGAGGGGACGCAGAGGTGCCTGACAGGCCAGACTAGGAATCACATTCCCCTCGGGACAGCAGGGCATCAGCAAGGCACAAAGCACAACCAGAGCTTGATGGGACACAGCTCTCCACCCACCCGATGCTGACCCACAGCCAGTGTGACTGACCCCAGGGCTGCTGTGACCAGTGGCCCCTGGCAACAGAAGCACGTTAAGCAAGCTCATGACCCCAGGCCTCTGCAAGCTGTCACCTGCATCCCTCAAATACAGCCTGGGTCCTTCTTTCTGCTATTTCTTCTCTCCTTAGTCAGCTTTCACATGCTTGGCAAGTGAGCACCTCCCAAATGCTGCCTCTGCAGCAACGCAAAGCACAGCAGGGAAAACAGGGTGGGGAAAGCAATGCCAGCAGTAGCACTGGCTCACCTTGGCTTCAGCAGCTATAAAATAGTCTCAAATTCAACCCACGGACACTCTGGCCAACAGTACCAACAGCCCTCGGTCTGCTGGATGGCAACTGCTGCTGCTCTCACCAGAGCCAGCACCTGGCACCTCAGGTGGACAAAACCAGAGGCACGGAGGCCTCCTCCATTTCACCAAGGACTATCACTGAACACACACGGGAGGACGGGAGGCGCAGTGGACAAATTCACTGTAGGCTGGCAAAGGATAGCAAGATCCTTCCCAGCTTCCTTACCTTTCCTACTGGGGGGAAAAAAAGAAAAAAGTCTAAGTTATGTAGGTTTTCCAAGCCCTCCACCAGGCAAGGTTTACAACCACACAGACCAAGGAAAAGATACCGTAGCAGAACTCATGGATGCACACTATCTGTGTCTAGGGGAGGAAAACGCCCATATGCCACAGCCACCATAAACCAGGAAACCACAGATAACCAGGCCACAAATGGTCTTCAATATCCTCACAAATATACTGCCCAAATACTATGCTACTGCTGAGCAGCCATTTCTGTACAGTAAATCTGTTTATATAAGAGAACAAGAGGAGTTATTCCCAGCATAATGCACTGTTGAGGCTCGTAACATGGACCAGCTCCTTTACATAACATTACTGGAAGGCAAGAAGTGCAGAGGGGAAGGCAGTCCTCCTGAGGCTTAAGGAAGTTCACTCTGCAGTCATGTGCACCCAGTTATTTCAGTGATCCTCAAGACAAAGCGTCTCCCAACCACCCGAGCTCCAAAATTCCCTCTCCTGCCAACACCACTGCCCAAACGTTCACACCTGCAAGTCTCTCGGCATTCACCACGTACAAACCAAAGGGCTCCCCCATCAGTGTCAGTTCACACCAAGCCTTTCAAACACTCTGACCAGCTCCTGTGAAGCCTTGACCATTTGGCAAACAGGCATTACCCAAAAAAAATAACGATACATTTTGCAAGACTTCTTACAGGAGAATACTAAGTTTCCCAGGTAACCTACTTGTTTTGTTGATATTGAACCTTCCTAAATACTAAAGAAAATCAAAATGTGCAAAATCATAAATAGCAGCCGCTTCTACAAAATTATGCATCTGTCCTCCAAGAAACACAGGAAGTTTTTGTTGGTTTTGTTTTGGGGTTTTTTTGTTGTTGTTGTTTTTGTTTGGTTGGTAAAGGTTTTTTGGTAAAAGTGTTAGAAAGGAAGAAAATCAAGAGTCAAATGATGATGGGAAGTGAATCTGTGGACAAAACAAAATATTTTGTCTGCTTTGCTCCAACTCTTTAGAGTATTATTAATGTGGCTTTCTCAATATATACAAGTTATAAAGCTAATTACATGCACAAAATTCTTAGCAAAAAATATCTGATTTATTGGAGTCTTTAAAATAGGAAAGGTTAGCTGGAGAGATAGCTATTGGTGCCTTAAAATTTAGGTACTGCTGCACAGCGTAGAAAGCTGCTCCATACCCAAGAATTTAGCTGCTACATCATGTTGTACAGAAACCAGGACGAAAATTACAAAAACCAAAACGAATGTAAAGTAGCTTCCTGCATTATCTGAGTTCACTGCTAAAAAAAATCATATTCTATTCAAAATTATTTTGCATTCAGCTGCATTTCAGATTGCACCCCCACCCAGTCACTCAAAACCAACAAGAAACCCAGTGGGGCCCAGGCACTGTTCCCCTCCACGTGAAGCATTCATAAGTACCCAATCTTCACTTTAGCTCTTGGCACTACGGATGTCTGGTCTTAAAACCTTCTGCAGACTACTTTTTTTTTAAAATAACCATCCTGGGCATCTCATATTGTTTGTAAGACCCAGAGTTGCTAGACTGTGAACACAAACACACCTCACTGCAAATGCAGTCTGAAGTATGGCAGCAAGGATGGGTAAAGGAAATATAAACATGGGTGACAGTAAGGTGTTGTGTTCTTCCAATTTCCTTCTGTTCAGGTGCTTTCTTTAGGATAAAAATATTCCTTTGATTGAAAATCTGGTGATCCCATATATCATAGTTAAATTTATGAGCCCTGCACTACATCCTGACTCAGGTTTGCTTTCACTAGCTTGATTTTTAAACAAGCTCAGCTGTTTTGGTTTTTTTTTAAAGCTTATGATTAAGCAATTCTTCTTGCAGGAATCAATGCTGTGCATTACATTTAAGTGGGCTCAGGCTTCCCTTCCTGGTGTCCCTCAGTGTACATTTATGGTTTCCAGAGTATTATTTCCAGTGCAGAGCGTTAGGAAAGGAAGTTCATTCTGAAACACAGACAGACTGTGTTCAGAAGTGGTGCCAGAAACCTTCCACGATGCACTGCAATAACGACTCTGCAACAGCCATGAACATTCTGCACTCTCTCCCATTTTCTGCATATTCTTGACTCCATTAAAACATACATCATTCACTTCCTAGCAAAATCATAAAATACATGCAAACAATTTGCTTTCTCGGTTTTGTTTTTTTTTTTTCATTTATTTAGACTGAAAGAAGTTCATACTTCTAAAAGAAAAATTTAGGGCAAGCCTCACCCATCTTGTCTGGAAAGAATATGGTTCCTTTACTTGAGAGGGAAAATAAAATTTGAATACAGTGGGAACAGAGGGAGAGGAAGAGGGTATGGGCAGTACATGTTTGGTGGGGTTGGGTTTTCTTTTGGGTGTTGTTTTTTTGTTTGTGCTTTTCTTTAACTTCCTGTTGTTTTTCTGTTGGAAAGATTTTTTAACTTCACAGCTATCCTGAATTAAAAAAAAGGTTTTGCTCCTGATTTAGGAGCTAAAACAGATTTTCTCTGCAAGAACAGTACTTGAACTGTAGACTTGGGAATACCTGCTTTTCATTTCAAAGTACATTTAGCATAATGCTGTATATATATAGTAAGAATTGCCTCTCAAGAACTCTAGAGAGCTCTGTTCTAACAAAATGGGCAGGATGCTTAGTGCCTTCTGTTGTTACAGGGTGTGTTGGGAATACTGCTGCTGGAAAATTTGGAGCAATAGTCTCATTTTTACGACCTCAAGTGAGAATTTTGCAGGATAAGCAAAATATCACAAAGCAATGTTTCATTAAATCCTCTACCTTCAATAAGCTTACAAAAGCTTCCATTCTTATAAATCCTGTTCATCTTCTCTGTAAATGACATGGACATGGTTACTAAATGGATACAGTGCCAGTGCAGAAGCACAAGTGACGTTCACGACACATTACAGACTTTAAAGGGACGCCAATGCCACCTGCCACAAATACCAATACTCTCCAGTGTTGTGGTGACTCCCAGCAGCACGGCCCAGCCAGCAGCTGCTCTGGGCACCCAACATCAAACACATCTGCAAATGCAGGTCAGGTGGCAACACTCTGAACAGTCCCAGCACTCAGCTCAGGATGCTGGAGCAGGGAGATGGGAGATGAGGTGCAGTCCAGTCGGGGTGAAAGATAAGGGAGCACTGCTGGGGCTATGACTGCCCAACACCATGTGCCCAGGGAAGCTGGAGGGGCCACAGCCACCATTAAGACCTGTTGCAGGAGCACAGGACCCCAGAGAAGACAAGGCACCACTTACCAAGCCTTCCCGGTGAACCTGAGACTCTGCAAGCTTATATATTGCAACACAATTCGTTGTCATTCACTGGATGGTAAACAGAAACCCGTGGTGCAGTGGGATCACTGGCACAGGACTCTCCATCCAGGTGTCCATAACAAAGCAGTGAAGCACACACAGGGGTAACCTCCACACTGTCATTATCTGCCCCCATGGGATTCAAATGAGCTTCTGTAATTACCTGTAAATCTTGACATACAGTAAAGCTTCTGGTAAAACAAACCATACTACTCCATGGAAAGGATTTACCAATTTTTGTTTTTTCCTGAATAAAACCAAATCTTAAAATATAGAAAAGTGTCTACAAGTTTTTCAGTGGTTGAAATAGCAATCTCCTCCCAACCTAAGATAACTACAGAATTCACAATTCCACTGGGGAAAAAAAGTCACATCAGGAGAGTCTTTTTACAACAGTTGGTATTAGACTGAAATATTTTAGTAGCAAGATCTTGAAATTTTGCATCAACAGCAGAAACCCCTGCAGGTAACTAGGAAATAGACTGCCTCCAAGAAATTACCAATGAAACTGAATGTAATTGTTTACACTTAAATGCCTCTGTCAATAAATAAACAGAAGAATAAATAAAGTTAATAAACACCTGAGCATTTACTAATTAAGAGGAAGGCAAAGCATGATAGTTCCAGGCAGGATGGGGAGAGGCCTCATCTTTCAGATGCTGTGTATGCATTTCAGTGGGACCATGCAATGAAACCCCATCTCTCCCCTCTGCCAGGGGCAGCCACAGAACCATGCACTGCTGCAGAGATGGGCAACACCCACCTGGAAAACAGCAGATTTTTACATCATAGCAAACCTATTTACAGATCCAGCAATGATACATTTTAGTGTAATTTGTTGAGTTTGACAGGCAGCAGCATAAATAGCAGAAGAGAGGTTTCTGCAGCCCCATATCCTCTGCACTGTCCTTTCAGTACTTCTCCTTCTGTTTTCAGCTATATCATTTAGATAACAGAATACCTGTAGCAAAATAAAACATTTTGTCTCTGTCCTTCATTATTTTATTTTTAAATCGATTTATAAAGCAAGAAGAAGGGTACATGGAAGGTAAGACAATGCAGCAATGCAAAAGCAATGAGATCTTCACCTCAGGGAAATTGCTTTCTACTGAAACAAGACACAAGCTTCTTTTTGTTGTCATCAAAGAATAAACTAGAGAACATGCCAATAATTTATAAGTAAGCAGACGTGAACATAAATGATGGGAGGAAGGGAAGATCTACTAGTTTCTGTGCTGCAGAAAGGCAGAAGACAGTGATGGACAAAAAGCAGAAATTTTTACTCTAGGTCCAATGTTTCTTAAAAGAATTACAGATGGGTAACACACAGCTCGGACTTGGAAAAAATTCTATATATTCGTCCTGTTGATTTCACTGGAATCTGTAGGTGCACAGTATTTGAAGTAAGAGTCCCAGCATTCTGCTGCCCCAGTTTTTCCTTTGTGCAGAAAGAGGAATGTGAATATCAAGCATTCTTATTAACTAGTGGAGGGGAAATAAGTGTACAAGTGTTTAAATATAGAAAGATGTTGCCAGCATGCATTAGGTGTTATTAATGCCCTCACTACTAAAATTTGAACCAAATGAAACTAAGAGGTGCCAGCAGGGAAGGACAGTCTTTCTTAATGGGAGTTGGCTTCTAGGTCAGGAGTTTTTTTGAGTTACCCCCAGCAGCACCAGCATGGTAACCCCTTCAAAACCTCAAGGATGTAAATTGACTGCACGTTGCCTTCAACTGCCTGGTGTATATACTCAGGCAACTTTTGCTTTCCTCCAGCTCTCCCATGATTGCAAACAAACTTGCAGTTTTCAAACATTTCCCTTCCTGGTTCCTGTCTCTTTGTTCATACACAGCACAAATGCTTCTTCAGTCCCACTCCTTGAAGACACACTGCTCTCCCTTCCCCCAGCCCTCTGCAATGAATTCTTAAGCAAAAGCAAAAAGAGAAAAAGTTCTTTCACAACCGTTTTTCTCACTAATTTTGTCCAAAGGCTACAGAAGTTTCTGGTCCACTTCAAAGTGTTGCTGGCAGGGCCATAACTGAACCTTCTTCCCTCTTCAGTACAGGCATTACCGGAAGGATGATTATCCTCCTTGGCCTTATTATTCCTTGCCTCTGGCTACCCTTCTCCATTTGGGAGCTAACCTACTTGCTCATCAGGTTCTTCCCCATTCTTGCCACTGCTGACATTTTCCAAAGCTTCTCCTAGAGCGACCACTTGCCTGCCTCACCCAAAAAAAATCCTTCCTCCATTTTGGCTCTAAGCCACTCTCAGCAGAAGGCTCTGCCCCCCTCCAAGCAACAACCCCACCACCCTGGGGCACAGCCATGCACAAACTCCCTCCCCATGTCCACTGCACCAAGGAGAGAACTGCTGCTGCTTCTACCAGAGTCCACATATCGACCTGCAATAAGCTCCAAGCACAGGAGAAAAGTCAACATGTGTCTTGTTTTAGGATCAAAAAACACATTTGAGATGACAAATGCGTACAACCTAAAACTGCTATTGATTTCAATGTCAGTAATGGTATCCAAAAAAAAAAAAAACACCCACCCCTGAAACTTTGAGAATCCCTCACACTCCAGCCACCTATTGGTCCTGCAAGTTTACTCCATTTTACAAAGCAATGGCAGTTTTTATAAGTATTTTTAAACCACTATTCAAAACCCAGGCTTGAGGGCTGAGAAGGCACAAGATCATTCCAAATAAAGACGTAATGGTAGGAATGAGAAAGACAAAGCTTACGGTCATTAGAGGCAACTGCACACTAAGCTCCCTGATGATGTATGCAATTACTTCTAACAGTTCTTCAGAGTTTCCACACGTTGTTTTTTCCCAAAATCTTTTAAGTTGCAGTAGAATAAGCAACACCTGGATGCAATGTAATTTAAAGAGATACAATTGAAAGAGATAATACGTTTTCCCTGGAAGGAAGAATTCCTCCTTCTGACCAGTGTTGATATTGGTATATATTTTTACAATGCTAGATAGCCCTATTTCTTTCACTCAGATACCAGCACCTAACAAGCACAGATATTCTAAATAATTCATAGTAAAATTCTATGTTGAACATCCACCACGCAGAACATAAAAGATTTTAGAGCAGTCTGGTTTAAGGCTGGGAGTCGTTAATTTGAATACTTCATTTCAAACCACTATTAACGTCAAGATGTTCAAAGCCCACTTGTATCAGCCTGGCAATGTTGGCACAGCAAGACTTTCAAGAACCTCAAATTTGTGCAAATGTCTGAAGTGAATACTCTGACAAATTAAAAACTTCAAGGAAGTAAGTAATAAACTAGAAATTTTAGGATTTACCTGGTGTGAACTCTCACGGTAGCAAGGCCTGAACAGGCAAGCTTTGTGCACTGAAAAGGTGCTTGATTTTTTGTCCTGAATACCCAGTGTACCAACCCAACTGCTTCACAGGTCACTGCAGATGGCACAGCATCTTCTACCTTTCAACAGAATTTGGTTGAACCAATGGATTCTCTGATACTTGATCACTAACTCACCACATCCAGATTTACTGTTTCATGGTAACTGCTATTCATGATACTTTGTATTTGTTCACACTAAGCAAGGATGAAATGCTGAGGATTCCCACCTGGATTCACAGAAACAAGATCTCCCAGCTGTGAAGCATATTTTTAAAGGACAAGAGCAGCTCCAAATTAAAAAACTAATGGTGTCATCACCACGTAAGCAGCTCCTCTGGCTTCACAACATGTTAACAGTACTATACCTGAATTTCAGCAAGTGTAAGTATCACTGTTCACCAGAAAAGGCTGGGAAAATGCCACATGGAAACTGAGGAAGAACTGGCAAAACTCACAGGGCTCCGCACTGAGGAGCAGATTTGCTTTAAAATACCCACTCTGCTCCCAAGTGCCCACCAGCACACGCCCTTCATCTGCCAGCCCAACAAATACTCACTTAAAAACTGCAGGGAAAAACACTGGGTAAGACCCACACTGGGAAAAACAGTAATAATAGCAATAATAAACCAGTGGTACACAGCACAGAGTTACTAAGGATTACAGTGAGAAGCAGTGCAGAAACAAAAAGAAGGCTTCCTGGTAAGATACCAGTACCATACCAGTACCCAGTCAAAAAAAAGAAGATGGATCTTGTGGAAGTTTCTTCTAACTTAAAAAAAAAAAAAAAAAAAAGTCTTTCTAAACAGATTTTATGATCACTAGGCTAAGAAACACCAGTTTGCAGAAGGTTTTTCACTGCTCACATAAACAAAGACACGGCTTGCAAAACAACCAAGAGAAATGTATTTTCATATTCCATATGAATATTCCATATTCCTCTAACTTCAAAACAAAACAGCTCTGGCAGCTAAAACTGTTTCAGTAGAAGAGCTAGATTTGCAGCCTTGAAACAATTCTCAGTATTTTGCTGAGCAATGGCAAGCAATAAATATTAGAACAATAGGGATTACAAAAATCTCAGTTCAAGAACACCAGAAGTGGTACAAAGCTCCTGATGCCTGCCCATCCTGAACTGGAAACATTATCCTTCAAGACTGCAAATGAGCATTTCACCTCTCAGTACGTCTGGATCCAACATATTGTGACAACATGTTTGCGTGTGATAGTGTTCATACCATGAAATGAACTGGAAGAAGTTTTACTGCCAAGTTTACCAACACTGGCAAGCTATTAACTAAAACTTTACTCCACAACAGTGCAAGTAATTGCCTGCAACTTTCCAGACCTGCTTATCTTTGTAACAAGCTGTCTCTAGATTAGGGTTACCTGACACTGACTACCTCCATAAGGGCATTCCACTAAGAACTTCATTTTTTACATTACATTATATAAATTGCCAAACAATACATTGTTTGCCCCAACACACTATATAACAGCTCCCTACTTGCAGGAACAACTGTTTTCTTCTTATACTTTTTAATTAGAGTTACAAAATGTTTACAGTAGAAGGAACAATGGCCCTGATTTCTTTTCAAACAGCTTCTAGATGTGCTGGAACACGCCTGTGTATCTGATTGATGCCACTTTTCGCTACACAGAAGTGGTGATACAACCCTGGTACTTCTCTTGCACTTTTTCCAGGGTTCCCAATATCTATATTTCACGTCTCATATGTAAGGGTAAGACATGTGCAAAACCTATCCGCCTCTACATGATCACCACTTAGCTGTCTGGCTTCAAAGCTGCAGAAAGAGCGGGCATACGGACCTTGAAACACAATTTGGTTGAAAAAACCAATTTTAAATTATTTACTGTAACATGTAAAAAGTCAGTGTGAAGTTTTATACAACTAGGAAGGAATAATGGGGAAAAAATTAGATGATACAGGGACTTAAGCTCCTTTTATTAAACCTGTGGGTTTGGAAAGTTTATCTGAGCTTATTTAGAAAAATATATGTAGGATTCTTCTAAACAATTTGAAGTTGCTGACCTTAAAAAAAAAAATCATAAAAGTATTGATGGATTAGGAGTAAATGCCTTAAGTGGGAGAAGCTGGAGTGTGCCAATCCCTACTCCCAAGAACAGATATAAAAGAAGCCTTCCTCAACATGGATCAGCTCCATGGATTTAAGTAGTCCCCAGAGTAGAAGGAAGTCTGTACTTCAGGAATGAGTTAATAAGCACAATCTCATACAGACGTTGCCTAGCTCTCACAACATCCTGCAAGGCATCAACATTTCTATCCCATGTAAAGACAGTGCAACCCACCTGCGGCCACACAGTGAGCTAGCAGCGATTTTCAGGGAGGTAGCTGTGGTTCTTCCATGCATATGTTTGCTTTTACATGCAACAGCCACTCAGCAAGATCATGCCCTAGTGTAAAAGGGGCCTGTGACAAATGGACACATGTAATGATTGGGACCCACGGGAGCCACCTGGACAGTCCACACTGCAAACGTGTGTGCCAAAGTAATTGCAGCATGCTGCAGCCAGCTCCTGAACTCTAAAAACTGAGCTATGTAAGACATGGCTACTTCAGGACAGCTGAATCACATCTTAATGACATTTATTTCTCTGCACTGCCTCTAAACAGAGCTTATGTAGACTCCAACCTTGTAAATTAACAGTTAGGCTACATAAACTCTGCCCTACCCATCAAACTTGAGTGAGGTGAAGGAGTTGAAGATAACCTAAGTATGAGGATATCAATTTGTAGTATCAATAAGAGCTGCAATTAGAGATTTGTGCATAGTCTCATGTGTAGAACAACAGCATTTAATACAAGAAATTGTGCTACAGAAGTGTCTTAAACCATCCACAAGAAGCTGACAGTTACACAGAGCAACCTGGGTAACTCTCCTAAACTGGGTTTTAACTCTCAATATGGAATATGAAAAAACACCAAGGGTAAGGGTTCTAGAGAGAGCAGCATACACATCTAGTGATGTGCAATAGCTCTCACACACTCTGACATTAAATTTCACAGAGGCAAACACTCTGTGGCTACACCCTGACAAGTACAAGCCCTTTCAATGAAAAATTCAACATCTTTATTCTCCTTGTTCATGCAAATGTGACCTTTGTATTCTTCCTCACAGACACCTTGGTACACACTCCCACCTCAGCGTTGGTATCTAAGGTCAGCATATTCTCAACAATGCACACCTGAAGCTTCAAGGCAGCCTTGCTGTGCTCAGAGTCCACACACGTGAGCAGGGCGGCTGCCTGACTCAGCTGTCATCCCAGCTGATTCACTATTCCATTTACTGTTCCTTCCAATTGCAAAGAGACACCTTTAACCAGCAGTGCATAGTAAAGATCATGAGATATGACAGTACTTGATTACAATAAATGATCTCAAAGCTTGTTCTATTACATTTTTTAGCTTGTGAATGCTAAAAAAGCATCATTTCTTGTGTGAAAAATGATTGTCAAGCAACAAAAAAATCATGCTCAGATTTTCTGTTATTTCTTTTGCCCTTGAAAATAGGTAGCTGAATCACTAACACCATTCACCGGTGAATGGGCTACTCTCAAAGAGAAAGAGTTTTAATATTTGTAAGCCGTAAGCCACAAAGGCAAAGACACTGCAGAAAGCACATGCACTGCTCAGGAGTATGAACAGAGTTCAGCAGAAAACAGTATTTTGAAGAAAAGTTACTGGTTTACATCATTGTGGTTTTCTTTTGCTAGAAAGGAATGCTGTGGATCCTTACATGCAACTTATCAGCAACTGAAGAGCAGCCCCCTCACTTGGGAACCGCATCCCCCAGACTGCTGGACAGCTGAAATCTCAACCTTTGCCCATGAGGGGAAGCAGGCTGACTACAGCAACTGATGTCAGATCAGCCCAAAATGAAACTTCATGCTCATTCCAAACCACTACAGTGGAGCAGAGGGGCTTCTGAATAACTGAGTGCTTCTGTGTACCACCACTGAAGAGAAATGCTACCCATGTAGAGGGTCTCTGTCTCAGGAAAGCATTTCAGGGGGCCACTACAAACACATTCTGGAAACTGTGGGGTTTTTTGAGGAAAAACCACAAATTCTTTCTTGATAAAATAGCAACTGAACTCTACTTCAGAACAATCTTTGTGTGTGTGAGTGTGAGAGTGAGAATAAAAGAAATACCAAAATAAATACCTACCCCTAAAAGTTCCACCTCTGAACAAAAATGAAGCTAACTGAAGTAACTCCTCAAAATGTCAGTAACCTGACTCTCAGGATATTCACTTAACTCCTTAATTATGGACTCTGTTCCTGTAACTGAAACCCAATGAAATTCAATCCTGTGGTTATCCAGAAGATAAACTATTGCAAGATCAAATGTAGTCTCTTACTACTTTACCCTTTTTCTCTTCAGTTTTCCATAGCAATTATTTTTTAGTTCAAAATATTTACCCAGAAGAGGAAGGATGATTGTCATCACGGCGCCTGCAATTATCCATACATAAAGAACAATTTGACTTATGGGGATCTCCAATGCCACCAGAAAAGTTCAAACATAATCTGCTCCTGAAAACCCAAGACCCACCACATTGGCTCCAACATACAAGGCCAAAATGTCATGTTCTATATTCAGACTGAAACTACAGTGCACATCATCAATAGCAAGAGAATCCCTCAGAAGAGCATTTACCTATAATTGACTGGCTTCAGCTTCTCTAAAGGTCCTTCAAAGCCCAGCATAACCAACTCCGGGAACCTCTCTGACAGGCAATCAGGAGGGGCTGTCACTCGCTCAGGCATGTCACCCCACAGCAGCTTTGGGAAGGGTAATGACACAGTCAGGATAACACGGCAGTTCCCTGTGCCCCTGGATGTCACAATCACCCCTGGAGCAATTCCCTCCACAAGTACCACTGCAGAGTGACCCATGCAAGTGACACCGGTGACATTCACCACCTCCAAAGAGCAGGCTTACAGACATGAGCTGACCAACACAAATATACCCTTCTGTCTTCTCTCCTTCCCAGCCCCGTTGCCTGCTGTAATCCCCAGTGATCCAGTCATACCCAAAGCCTTGATCAGAGATGGGAACTGCACGGGGTCACCCTTGGGAACGAGGCCACCCCTGCTCATGGTGGGGAGCTGCACTGCACAGGTTTCATGACACAATATGAATCCAACTGCAGGGCTTCTGCCTGAAATAACTGCGAGTCAGGAGGGGCTGAATGGGTATCACTAAGATTTTAGCTCCAGAATTTTACAAGTAGCTATACAGGCAGATCCTTTTGCCTGGACGCAGTTCTGCTGATTTCAGGGTACTTCTACCCAGTTTCTAACCAAACCTGATCACATAACATGCCACAACAAAGTAACATTTACCCTGAGGGGCCTGGTACCATACATGCTCATCCACAGAGTACAGCAAGAGAAGGGTTGAGACAATTTTCTTTTTCAGATGCTCTACCTTTCAGATTTCATAGGTAAATATCAAATTCCAGACACGCAGCAATTTTCTCCATTGCTTCATACTGCACGAACTACAGGATGTTTGCAAAGTTTTTGTGTTTTGTAGATGAGATACAGGGAAAAACGTGAATAAGTTTTTTAGAACAGAAAAGCAGATAAGGTATTTCAGTGGCCAGCAGAGCTGGGATGACTCCTATTTATTCTTTTGTACAGAGTACAGCTGAATGTTAACAACCATGCCCATGCTCTGCACAAGTGTAATAAAAATGAGGTAACATTAAAAAAATATATTGAACAGTTTGCCCTGGACTGATAAAGCAGCAAACAAATAGCACAATTGTATGGAAGCGTGCTTGGTTTGTGAAAGCACAGTCTGCCCACAAAAAAAAAAGTAAAAAAGAGGGGATGGAGAAAAATGAGAACATTTCCCTTTCCACCTGGAAACATAAGATTCAAAAAAGAAGTGTCCTTCAGGGTTTCTGATCCTCAGGATATGCTACTTTCACCTAGGAAAGAAGTTCATTTGACTCAGATCACAGTTATGTTTGAGCAAGCTGTAAATCAATGAATATACCTTATTTTATAGGCTTTGTACTTCAGTGAAAAGTATATCGATACATAATACACACCATTACCCATTTCCATTTTTAACTAAATTATTTCCTCTACTTCACATTTCTCAGTTTAAGGGGTTTTTTCCTAATACTGATTTCTATATCCAGCTTGCTTGGCAATAAGCTCATCCAATGCATTTTCTGTCTGTTGTTGATGAAATGCTGACTATACATCCTCTGAACATTAAGTAAAAGTGTTTACATGAAGAAAATACCACTAGTTGTTAAATAAATATTTTAAAGTTATTTAATGGGGTGCAAATTCAATAGAAATGCAACCTGGGATAGAACAGAAACAGAAATATCCTTTTAAGTCATTATCAGAACAATCTTCATTTGGAAAACCACTTACAAAGTACAGGGCAAACAAAACCAGCAACATCTGAATTGGCAGAGCCCTACCAGCATACATCCACTCACCACCACGCATTGCAATTCAATTGCTTTCAATAAAACTCAACTTTTTGTTGAAAGTCCTGACTCAGTAGCATTTGCAGGATTCCCAGTATTGCTGGTAGCTTAAAAATCTGTCCATCTGAATCCTCCTCACACGGCGAGCTCAGGCGTGTGAGGCAGAGCAGGAGAGAGGCCAGGGCGAAAGCGTGCTGGTCATTCCTGCACACCAGCCACCCCTTCTGTTTGCTGCTGCGTGCCCTAAGAACAACCCATCTCATCGGCATCATCTCATCTCATCAGTTCATCAGCAAGATTCATAGGAAAGTACAGAATTCTTTGTTCTGTTCTGGTATATATATTCTGTTCTGCTATAGGGAATAGCCTGAGCTTTAAACAGCAAAACAAGGAGCCCAAAAACAGCCTAAAAGACAGTTAGTGGACAGCCTAAAAAAAATATATATACAGTACTAGTTTATAAAGTATCATTATTTCTTTCCATAGCATCATTATAAAACTCAGAAATGCACGAGGACCAGGAAACCTTTTAAACTAGCATCTTTGATGTAGATGCAGCACATTCAAGAGAAGGGGACGTTGTGCAAAAATCAACTGCAAGAATCAGAAACACCAGAAGAAAACAATAGAGGCTAGAATGTAGTAGAACAAAATGAATTTTTCTGAAAAAGCCAGGAACAGAGATGCCATTGAACAGGTCAGGAACAGCTGTTTCCAAAGGCAGCAAAGGAAGCAAAGCATCAGCTCTGTTACCTTCAGGACTGTTAAATCTAAATACGAGCAGCTTTTCTTTTCTCAGGGGCTTTCTATTGGAGAGAGCTGTCTAAAATAAGAGGGATATGCCAAAACAAGGAAGAAACACCAAATAATTCATGTAAATCGTTAAGACTTACATTCTACAAGATTGCATTGAAATTTCTCAGGCTATCTATGCCTAATAACAGCATGTTTATCAAAGCTGTACAGAACCACTTGAAAATACAGATTCTAGAGGAAAAGATGAACAACAGTTATAATGTCATCTGAAATTATTTCATAAATGCCCCCAGTTGCATAGTCCACCAGCCACATTTTTGCAGAATGATGGAGATAACACAATGACTATTACAGCTGTTAATAAAACCCGAAGGCTTCAACAAAAGCAGTACTAATAAATGGCAGTTAAGCTGTAGAATGTTTTTTAAAACACAAAAGCTAAACCACTTGCTAAAGTCAAACCAGTCATTCTAAAAGAACTGGTTGAGGGTGGAATTACAATTTGCAAAACCCCAATTTTCAGGGTTTAGAGGTATTATTATTATTTAATTTGTACTATAGGAAGCACTCCCCTGTTTGCTGTCTCTGGCACTACTGCAGCCCTGCATGTTTCTTTATTCCTAACACAGAGATCCTGAATATGATATTATAATCACAAACTCTCATAGCTAACAAGGGGAAAACATGCTTTCTTCAGCACTGTGTGAGGAAGGGATTAAAAAGTTTTGGTAGATTGAGTTCCTTTTAAATCAGCATCTGTAGCACAGTAGTCTACAAGCGAAGTTGAGACCAAGGCAATTAACCCCATCAATCTAAAAAAAAATGTATAAGCATGAAGACAGTTCTTTCTTACCAGCATCAACACTATTAGAGCACTGACCAACTACCTCAGATTTTTTGGCCATGTCCACCTTATTTACAACACTTCTGTACTAGGAAAGTATTACAGAACTTTAACGAGGAGAAAAAATTGAAAAACAGATTTAAATTCTACTATAATGGATTAATATTCTCCCTTCTCCAATTTTCTCATATGTAAACCAAATACATCTCTGACAGACCTCCACTGGCTTCAAAAAAAAAAATCACTACTCATAAATCCCTTTAGATAGCTATACTGAAGTCAAACACAAGCATTTCCTTTACTTTCGTTCTAAGTTATAAACATTTAAACAATACTGGAATCAACATCCTACCCTGCCAAGGACAGATACTATATGAAAGTTTCAACCAAAGCTGCAAAAAACCTACTTAAGAAACAGACATTATTAAGCAGTTTAACATGACAGATTCCACACTTTTCTAAAACGAAGAGACTTTCTTTTCAACAGCCAATTAGCACAAGCTGCTCTCTTTTCAGCTTGGCATGTCTTTTCATACAGTGTCTGAGCTACAGGAGAGGAGAAGGACTAAGTACAGCAATATTTTAACACATCCTTACTAGAGGGGAAAAGATAGTCTTGCAATTAAGGAGTCACCAGGTCAGCACTTTGTTTCCAGCTTGGTTCTGAACTGCTTGTGTGGTCCTGGATCAGCCAGTGACCTCCTGTGCCTTCCTTCTCTATGCACCCTGTGGGGATAAATCCATTCTTGCCAATCTCATGCTATGACATTTGTCTGCCGATTTGGTTTTTGAAGGGTGAAGGTGGCAAAGCAAAGAAGGAAACTGCCCTGTTAAGAGGAGTAGGTGCTGAAGAGCCATCTCCTTGCTACTGCTTTGGGTTTTGCATGCTGTTACAACTGACGGGTGCACCACAGATTTGCTGCAGCACAGGCAACCAGTACAGCAAAGTACTTTTCTCTTTCCTAAGGTCAAAGAAAGATGCAGAGAAAAACCACAGAAGGACTTTATGCCAGTACTCACTTGCTGCAATTAACAGTGTGCTGTTGTGAAATGCAGTTAATGAGGTCCTCACCGAGAATGAACCATGGGAATACACAATTCTGCTCCCAGGTGAGCAATCCCATACTCCATCATCTGTGTTTGGAATAAACCTACACAGCTTCCCAGTTCATGCAGGCCTATGTTTGGGAAGCAGTGATAAAAAGGAGCCCATTCCTACTCTGTGCCCCTCTTTCACACCTGAAGAAGCAGAGCATTGATACATACATTTTCCTTCTCAAATCACAGCATCAGGGAAGCAAAACTAACCAGATATTTCCTGTATCTTCACCACAAGAGTCAGCTGATGCTTCTGAAAGGAACCAAAAGACACTGGAACTGTTTCTTAAATCTGAACCACTCCTTTTTTAGTCTCCTGTTCACTTCTACATATATCTCGTTCTGTAACTCAGGCTCCTGTGCACTAGGAAACTTGCTAAAATGGAGTAAACAATAGTTTTCACAAAAAAGTACATCTCTTTTTTTACAATATATTACTGAAGCCACATTAAACTTCTCTGAAGACACTCTGACTTCTGAATTAGAGCTGAGTTAGTGAATCTTTGAACTGTGTGGGGACACAAAGTTGTCTTTTCTAACAACTTGCACAACCTGTATGCATAACCTTCCTTATCTCCATTAGGGCAATTTGAAGTAGTCCATTCTATAATGAATGCAAGTTATAAAAACTATCCATCTACTAGTGAGGAATATACCATGGCAGCCCAAACACACAGCAAATCAGAGCTTCTGCTCCCCTCGCAGTAACAGAGCTGGTGCCTGCAATGGGACACAGCACCAGTGAGTCTGGATACAGAGGTGGAAATTCAACACCGTGGCAATGACCAGGGCAACAGTGTAAGTCATGACACAAAGGGGAAAGCTTTATTAGTGGAGTTCTATACCAAGCATAAAATGTATTAAAATCCATGCTTTAAAAAAAAAAAGTGGCAAATTTTATTAGTGCACTTTATCCTTCTGCATATTTACTTTTTTTTTCAAAATTACTGTTATTTTATTTCTCCCTTGTCCATTTAACAACATTCCCAAACCAGCAGAGCCTATCAAAGCTAAAAGCCCTGTCCTGCTGCTGGTGTATCACCAACATATGTTAGGAGCACTTAAATTGCAAGGCTGCAATCTGCTCTCTGAAGGAGGCTGGTAGCAGGTGTGACAGTCTGATCTGCAGAATGAACTATATATAAAGATGAAAGCAGTGGGGGGGAGGACTCCACAGCTTTGCTTTTACATATCATGCTGCATTTGTAGTCCTACTTATTTAGAGAGAGGGAGAGGGGAGCCACAAAGTTAAAATAGATAGACCCTGGCATCTTTGAGCTCAGTGTTTGATTTTACAGCCCCTCCCTCTCAGCAAAGCAAGTGAGCAGCACCAGGCTGTCTCTGATTCGCTGTTCATGCTGAGAAATGCACAATTTGCAATTGCAAGGAACTAACAATCCTATTTATTGCATCTAGGCACAGTCTACAAATCCAAAGCCATGTGGTCTTCCCCAAAGACTGGCTTCCCAAGCAGCCCATCAGGTGAAAGGCAGGCTGCCAAGGGCTGTTGATCATAAACTGAGCTCAGATCTCTGCTTCCTATCTCAGCTTCTACCTTACACTGAAGAGTAACACAAAACACAAAGTGAATTATTACACTTCACACTTCACACAGAAAGAATACCACTCTTTTTGAAAAAGTGACAGGAAAATTCTGGATGATAAATAGCATGTTTTTAAAACCCTAATTAATTACAGAGAGACTATTATTTTTTATTTCAGTATCACACACAACTTTAATCCCCAAGAGTGATCAAGAAAAAAATGTGGACTCATTGTGTCTTAATTCTCTCTATTCACCATGTCTCTGGCATCCACCAACCTTTGGAAACAAAGTCTTTCAGAAGGCAACAAAACACTGGCTCACTGAATCAGAAGCAACTTGTGAAGGCTGCTAGAGTTAAAGCAGTCTTTACACACTGTCTAATCACAGACATAATACATGGTCTTATAAAGGGTAACACAGACCACCCGTAAAACCCATAAAATCCACAACTTCTCTGCTGCCCAGAGGAGCTGCGAGTGGCCCATCCCTGGAAGTGTTCAAGGCCAGGCTGGATCAGGCTGTGAGTAACCTGGTCTAATGGAAGGTGTCCTTGCCCATGACAAGGGGATTGGAAGCAGGTGATCTTTAGGGTCCCTTCCAACCCAAACCACTCTATGACTCTATGAAAACAAGACACACATTTTACAAAATAAGCTATTATGATTTACAGATTCCAAATAGTTTAATAACTTTCACATAAAGCAAATTTTAAAAGCCTTCTTTTTATTTTGTTCTGATATGAGACCAAGCAAGTGCTGAACTATGAAATGGAGGTAATTTAGAATAAAATAGACCATTTCATACAAATTGGACTCAAATACAGTGGATGGCTATGGTAAATATTGGGACTTTTTTTTAATTGAGAAGAGTAGCATGCATGCATAAGCATTTACAGGCCCACCTTGAAAGCATTTTTGGAAAGGGGACAACTACGTGGATCAATCTGATCACCCTGAACAGCCCACTAGGGCATTGCCCAAACCTTTCCCTGACCATTTAGCTCAGCACTTCTCCCACAGGTCACTGGACACTGGGAAAATACCACCACAAAAAGCCGATTTAGTCAAGCCTGAAATACACAATTGTAAAAAAAAGTATTTCTGAAGTACATTTAGGATACAGCTCCCTTCAGCAGATTGTTTGGACTTTTCCAGATGCTAAAAGGTAAACAGCAGTACATTCAAGCTAATTACCTCATATTCGAATATCAAAAGAATATTTAACTCAGCACAAATTAGCTTTTCATACAAGCTAGCTCTCCTTTGCTGCTGCTTTCATTCCTCAGCTAGGGAATTTCACCAGCAAAAGAAACTTCTTACCTCCACAGAGACACAGTGAGGACCAGGAGCCTTTTCAGCTAGATATTTCATAAACAACAAAAGATACAATACAGGATATTCTTTACCTGTGGCTTCCAATTTAGCAGGGTCTCCAAGCTAACAACAGCTATTTTATGGTAACACCAAAGCAACAAAAGGGTCATCAGGAATTTACTTCAAACAGCTATACTAATAAAGGAGAGATTTATAAGACACTGATTATGGTAACATTTCACACACTTTAACATCTGGGTTTAGTTTACTAAAGCATTGTGTTCCTGAGTGATCACTGGGTACAGGATGAGGAGACTACTCCATTGCCTAACATAACCAAAAGCTAAATATGCTGTTTTACATAGAGAGGATAACATTTTCTTTTAAGACTAGGTTAGCTAAGTCCAGAAAATACAGAAGGTTTTTTCTTCAAATGGAAGCTCTTAAACATACAAATATTTTGCATACAGTTATAGTCGTTTAAAATCACAGTCATTGGCCTTTTTACAAAGAGAGCCTATGCTAACACAGTATTCTGAATTTAAAACCTCTACTTTATTTCAGCCAGTCCATTTTTTCTTGATACTTCTTAGTTCAGACTTCAAATTTTCCAGAATTATTACAGACTGCATTTATTTGTCTATTTTTCATTTAAAGAAAAACTAGAATTAAAGCTGCTATTAAAAAAGCTCAATGAGAGCAAAAACCATAAAACCTATCTTCTCAAATTCGTATTCTTAATGACATAAAAAAAAAGTTCAACACAGGATTTGGCAACAATGCTCTGAACTTGCACCATGCCCAAAGGACAGGACTCTCCTGGGGGTGGAGGAGTCTCTTATGCTGGGTCTTTTCCTTTCCCCCATCCCCAGGCATCTCTTTCCTACAGTTCACCAAGAGAAGCAGCAGCTTTGTCGGCGTTTAGCGACTGACCCAGGGCACATTCTCACCTGGATGCAAACCCGAGCAGCTGCCTTGTGCCGAGCCACTCCCACTCACACCTCGCAGGAGCCCTGCAAAGCCTCTTTCCCCACTCCAGGAAAGCCACAGCCACGGCTGGGCTACCTCCCCTCATCTCCCTCCAAAAGTAGCAGCATTACTTCCCTTACCCAGCACTCATCTCTATAATAAAAACCAGAAAGAAGCAGCAGAATAAGTGAGGTGTATAGAGATGACTACTCTCCTACTATTATAATGCTCTCCAAATTATTATATTATTATATTATTATTATAATGCCATTTTTAACTTTTAGCAAAGCCTAACACTTCAGGCTAGCAGTCTTCCAGCAGCCTGCCACTGCCAGAGACAAATTCAAGGTGAGTAAAGTCCCTTCCCTCTTCAGGCTGCACACAGTGCTGAGGCCAGAGCTCATTCACCAGGAATGGATGGCCACCACAGCCTGGCCACCACAGCCCTGCTGCCTAAATTCTTATTTTGGTACCTGGTAGCTGCCTGCTTCCCTGGTGCTCACAGCTGCAGGCACAGGGTCCTCACAGGAAGGCAGAGGGGAAAACTGACAGCACAAACAAATGCACACTTAAAACAACACAAATAACATTTGGTCCAACAGGTTCTTGGAGAGGTCAAATTAAATCAAGCTTTGTTACTTCACTTAGCAGCTTATTAAAGAAGCAAAAGGTTCTGAGGCTTCCAATTTATTGAGGTTTTTCAACTGTCATTTAAGTTGTTATAGGAACAAAACTTTCAGCTGTGTGGTCTCAGAGACACTCCAGCACCCCCAGAAGTAATTTTTCCAATATTTATTGAATTCAGCTCCTTCCTGTTCAGGACTCCAAGAACTTGGAACAAAGTTGTTCTTCTCATTGTATGTGCAAAGAGGTGTATCGCTGCACGGTTCTCACAAGTAAGATATTGCTTCTGACATTTAACAGAGGAGAAAAAAACATTATGTAGCCTTTGCCTAGGGGGAAGATAGAGTAACTCAACAACTTTGAAAGCACATGCAAAAAAGATGGGGTAAGGTGAAACTACTTTTCCATTTAGTAAGTGTGGCTACGTTTCTTCAAACAAATGAAAGCACCTAAGTAGGTGCACACACAAACATACAGGCACTCCCAGAAGTTCTATCTCCATTTAAAATACTTTATACCCACGTAACTTTTTTTTTCTAGTAATACAACATCAACACCAGAAACATTTTAAATTGCTATTCTGAGTCTGTAAAGACATGCACACCCGGAAAAAAAAATCCTATAAATGTTGCCACTTAAAAAGAAAACTGCTAATGACATACCAGCTTGCTCCTCCTGCAACAAATTCATAATTTCACTGCATCAGCAACAGGCTGAGCATGAGAGAAAGAGGAAAATATGGCCAAAAATGTGACATTGCTTTTCCAAAACAGTGTCTATTTTCTCTACCAAATTAGGGATATGCTACTTTCACTAAGCTTATTGCCCAGAAAGAAAATCTTCCTGTAATAAATTCCACAGGTTTATTTTAAAAAGAAAGCCTTTGGGTGACATCTGTTGCGCCACTGAGGTCAATTTTTCATCCTCTTGCTAAATGGACCACTTGCCTCCAGGGCACCAAGTTAACCCATTTCTTCCCATCTTTGGCACTTTCTGTTTGTCTGTACTTTATGTCCTGCCTTAGTGTCTTGCTTCCACGCAAACTCCCATTTCCCACTCATGTGAAAAAAAAAAGGCACCAGGAGTCATTTCATATCATATCATATCATATCTATTATTACCTCAAAAGCATTTCCTTACCCCAAACTTCGAGGACATCCAATCCTTTTTTCCACCTCTGCAGAAGACCATCCATTTCTCCCCGCAGTCACTTCCCTTAGCTGCCAGCCCTGCTGCTGTCACCACAGAAATCCTGACAAGCTGCAGGCACAATGATCCAGGAGGCAACACCAGCCAACTTCTCCAGCCCCAGAGCATGGTCCCTGGCAGGAGCACAGCAGCATCCCAGGGCCCAGCTCCAGGGGATGCTCCTCTCTGCTCCTGGGCATCAAGGATCATCCCCTTGCACAGAAACTTTTTTGGTCTTCATTCCTCTTCCCTCACATGAGAGACCCCAGCCCTGAGATGCAGGGCATGGGATCTCGTCCAACAGTTCTAGTAGGAAAGCTGGACTGCATTTCTCCTTTTGTTTGGGGCTAAATAGGTGATTAATGTGCATCACTTTGCCACAGGAAACTAAAGCAGAAAATAAGTTACCATCAACTACCTGTACCTGATTAAAAAAAAAAAAAGAACAAAAGCAAATACTGCAACAAAATAGTTACTAAAATTATTTCCAATTTAACAAATACCTGGGATGAATTTGATAAAATAACTAAGGACACCCATAGGAAAAAAACCCCTAACACTGCTGAGGTATTATGACAAGTAAAACTAATGTGATTAGCTCAAAAAAAAAAAAAAAAAAAAAAAAAAAAGGCCTTAATATTTGCTGTTAATTTAAAATTATTTTTCCCCAATTTAAAATTTGACTCATTTCTCTTTCACTAGTAATATTAGTCATTTCGACAAGTATTATGTATGTCTGTGCTGCTGTTTTCTTTTTTACTTTCTCAGTTTTTTTAAAACAGCCCCATTAGATTATGTAACTTAGCTCAAAGGCAGTTTGGTTTTTGGTGGTTTTTTATCCATTTCCCAGTACCAGACTTGCTGAGCATTACATCAAAATGACCTCAAAGAAACAAAGAAAATATATAATGTATATTAAAAAGGAGGAAAAAAAAATAAAGCCCAGATGCCCTAAAGTATCTTGCAGAATTTTTTAATACTTTTAGCTTCACTTTTTATTTTCTTACTGCTCAGAAAATATTTCTGAGTGAGAACATCTGTGCTATATTCTGGATTGATGTTAGAAGAATTCCACTTTATTTTCAATATACATAAGCACTGTTTCAGCATTGTTGCATGTTTTATCCATTCAATTTATATTTGGATGAAAAGGTTTGTTTTCCTTTGAAGAACCAGGAAATTGTTTTAAAGCTACATGAACCGTATTCTGTATAACTAAGATCACCAGCATTTCTCCCCCATTTACTCCATCTTACTTTACCAGATTAAATGTGCCACGACCAAAGATGTCATAGTCTGGTACAACTGAGAAAGTGTTACTTCCAGTGGTGTTTTTGTAACAGAACTAAAACATCTGTGACTGTTATAACCCAAGTTAAAGTGTAAAAAGCTATGAGAATCAGATGGCTTTCCACTGGTGGAAGGCTGTTGCCCAGGAGAAGAAAGGCTGGCAACTCCCTAAACCCCAGATTGCCTCCAGGAACCATTCCCCAAACACGCTGAGCGCTCTCACAGGCTCCTCCACAGTGCTCCCCTCAGAGCTACAGGAATTGCTCAGCAGCTGAACGGTGCTTTGCTCAAAGGGAAATCACTCTCAAGCCACTCTTCCACAAACACACACTTCACTTTGATCGCTGTTGAGTAACAGTGAAACACTGAGAAACCACATAATGCCAAGCCGAGAGCCATGCTGCTCCCCGTCCAGCCGGAGACGGGCGCTGCTCCCGCCAGCCTCAGCAGCACCACACACATCCCCTCCTGAAAGCACCTTCAAAGTTGAAGGGCTTACACTTCTCAGGCCCCTCTTTGCAAGCACTACAGAATTCAGTCTTCTTTATTAGCTTTGAATAATCCCAGCTGCCTGCTTGTTCAAATCCCAGGGGTACAGCCCCAGCGTGGCTCTCAGGCCTTCCTAAGACAAGTCTCCCTCGTTCCACGGATGGCTGAACACCGGCAAGGGCTGGCAGAGAGGGCATGGCAGGGCTTGTGCAGCTCCCTGCCCTGCCAGCCACAGGGGCCCCGGGCACAGCACTGCTGTTCAGCAAGGTCCCCGTGCAAGGGACCTCCGCAGCCGCCGCCACGCTCACTCCAAAGGTTCACTTCTACCTTCACCCTGAAACTTCTCTTGCAACGTGCAAGAGTCACCTGTACTTACAGATGAGACAATGACAGGAAAACATTGATTTGGCTGAAAACACAGAGAGAGTTGGAGAGAACAGGTTAAAAGAAAGTTTTCCACAATGAGCATAAGGAATTTTTCACTATAACCTTGCATTTCCAGCACCAAACCTGCAGGATTGCACAGCAGCTTTCTAAACGTGAAGCAATCGTGACCCATTTCAGCAGTGATCTTCCCTAAATTAGCGTGTCTCCGCTGCTGCTCACCAAGCCCCAGCAGAATGACGTTACCCATCAGCTGGGTTTCGCTGCCACTGTTGGGAGCCCAGCATCAGCGAAGAGGTCAAGAGCCAGCTTGAGAAAACTGCCAGGAGCCCCACGGAATCCTGGCTGAGCTCAGGTAAATCTCTGAAATACTACCCAGCCCATACTGAATGCAGAGCCCAGAAACATCATCCTGGGGGTGTCAGCTGGAACTAAACCGACAGCCAACTAAGCAGCAGGGGTGACAGCGAATTTTTTGGCATTTTGGTTCCTTTTTGGGCTTGATAGGATTCCTGTGCATTCTGAAAATAACCTGTAAGATTTCTTTCTACTTAAGAAAGGCTTGAGATTTGCACATATATCAAAATGAAATCCAAATCTTAAAAAAAAAAAAAAATCCAAACCCACAAAACAAAACAAAAAAACCACACACACACACACAAAAAACTTTAAATCTTTTTTATGCTAAATTTAGCCACTACTGCCCTTGAGTATTGCCAAAGGGGTCTCTGAATGGGCATTGTGGCAGATCCGTTTAAGCCTGTGGCAAAAACCTAGTGGTCAGGCTCGAGGAATGTGCCAAGAACAATACAAAGCCCAAGTAAAATCAGCAGATTTTCATACCAACCCACCCGTGTATGAGGCTCTACAAACGATGCCCCAGTGACACAGCCATGAGGAACTGTGCAGCTGTTTGCTCTACAGAACAGAACTTGCATCAAAGCTGCCGTTGTGTACCTGGCAGAGAACCGGCTGTCTGAGAACCGACTTTTAAGCAAATAATCCCCGTTAGCTGGCACTGGGGGGAATAAAATCAAAAACAGAAAAAAAAGCAAGCTTCACACACACATGCACTCGAACTACAACGTTCCCCCCTCACAATTCCCTGCTGATTAATATCAGACCTAGCAAAGAGATGGAGTTTTAAGCTCTGGGTGGCCTAAGCCCCCAATGTACAAATTAAACGAGAATATGGTCATCTGACACCTGTTACCTTTGCTTACACTGCCAACTTTCCTGGAGTTCTGGCCTCTTATCAGCAACAGCCTCTAATGCTATCAAAGTGCAGATTACAATTTCTTTTCACAAATATTAGTGCATTGCAGTTTTCAAATTAACAATTGAAGTATTGTTCCACGAAACATCAAAATCCCCACAAAACTTCACCTCCCTACAGCATTTGGCGAGGGAGAGGGGAAAGGTGTCTCGAGACTTCTATTAAAATAATAAGGAAAACTGTTGATTTACTTATTTTAAATAGAAAATGAGAGTTACATATAAGGTCTAGGAACACCACTACAAGCTCATGATACGCAGGGCATCAGTCTCAACTATCATGGAGACCAAACAATCCCTCTAGGGACTGAATCTGACACTGAACAACTCCAGCAAATCTATGATATCCTATTTCATATTCTTGCCTACCATGCTCATTTACATCACATTAAAATAAAAAATAATAAAAAAAATAGGTATACCTACCCATTACCTATGCACACCTATTTTTACTTGCAAGAAAAAGAAGATAAAGGGTAAAATGCTTACAGTATCTGCTCCAAAAAACCAAAGCATGAAAGATTATGCTGACAGTCAAAAGTCAACAAAAAAAGAAACATCTCTGGCTACATCTAGATCAAACCAAAGTTACAAGATGCACAATTACTTTCTTTCAATAGCTACTCGATACATCATTTTTATAATAATTTTCCACCTTTTAACACTGGTTCAATACTTGATAAGCATGTTTCATCTCAACTGCCTGTCTGCTTTATCCCTTTAGGCGTAGTCCATCATCTCTTGCTATCAATGTTAAGCCACTCAGGTGTGGCTGACCTCGTCTCTTAAATCACTCCTACCTTCTTGCAAGTTTTTAACCATTAAATTAATTGCTAGGAAGCCATAAGCAGAACTACACCATCTCCAAACCTGCACAACCCCTGCAGGGTTTGGAAAATGCACCTACCATTCCTCAGGCCAGCTGTCCCCTGCCCAAGCTGTACTCCTTTCAGACTCAGGCAGAGATTGTGCCAGAGGCTGCATCAGTCCATCCAGCCACACAAAAGTGCACCATTAGCGTGCCCCCACGAAAACTGGGTTTCATTAAACGTGATCGATTTTGCTGACTCCACTTGCCCTGAACAAGGTGGACATTTCAAACATCTCTTATCATTTGCTGGTTCATTTCCCGCAAGCACAACCTGCAGAAAGAATGCATCATGTTTCAGGCACTAAGCTTCTCTTGGAATAAAAGCAAAACTACAGAAAAAATTAAACACACTACACAGACCAGCCTTTAAACACAGCCTGTGATATTAATAACTAATTCCAAACACAAAGACTTAGTACTGACAGCAGGGTTAATCCATAATTAATTTTTGGAGATTTATGAATCCTAATCAAAGACACAGCACCCAGAACTAACTGTAGTTATCTGCATTTGCGTTATCTGTATGTCATCTGTATGTTTTGAACTCTTAAAATTTTACAGAGAGGAGAACCTACTATTATGTTGATTATTCCCCATAAGTACTTTTTCCATTCTCGACATATCTCTTGAACCTAAATAACACCAAGCCAGAACACTGAGGTCAAATTTTGAGGTTATTCACTCCTGGCAGTCCACAAGCATGGTTTTGGGCTGCCTCACTACGACTGCTCAGGGACATCATAAGTGCACTGTGGAGATCACTTATGGCTAATCACAACCGGGAAACCGTGACAAAGCGGGAGGTAATCTGGGAAGGGCTGACAACTCAGCTCTCAGAGGCTTCAAGGAGTTCTGAAGGAACTGCTGCATACAGTAGACACACACATTCCTGCAGGATGAGAAGTGCTGGTTTTCCTGTAAGTATGAAAACCATAAACTTCATTCAAATATTTTGAATAATCTTCCACCAGATATGCTTCTTTCCATAACAGCACAGTGGCGGTGAAGTAGATTTTAGTGTCAGCTTGATACCAGCTGGCAGACTGTAAGTTCATATGGGCACATATACTTTGATCCTCTCAGTTCTAGGAATTACTTTGTCCCCTTTCTTGTCTCTTTATGAAGTGAAGATTTGCTCATCTGCTACACTAGTACAGAAAGGAGCCACCTAACTGCTACAAAAAGACAGTCATCTGTGGAATTCTGGCATCCAAACCATAAAATTACTATGTTAGTCTACTGCAAGCACAGCAAACAACACTATACACCTACTTACAAAACGCAATCACTGTAAGATCCAGTTCCTTACTACCTAAACATCACCACGGAAAATCTTCAGCAAATTGAAGTTAAAAGTAAGGTTTGACGGTGACCATACAAAACACTCAGAGAAAGCCCATGGACACTGCTACTGTTTTCAACCACAGAATTTCCATATAATAGAAACAATTTCAGTAATTGCGGCTACCTCAAGTCCATACCAGTGGCATATAGCATAACCACCATATAAATACCAATAAATAAAACCACTGTGTCATTTTAACCCAGAATACAGAGCTTTTGGTAGCAGGGACCAGTCAAAGTATGGCTGCCCCTCTGCAAACTGTCTTTTTAATAAGCTCATGGCCATATTCAAAGAAGAGTTACTTTTTTTTTTCCCCCACGCTTCCACAGGTGGGCCAGTTCTTTTCTGAAGTGAAATTTGCAATGATGTAACCTTTTCACGGTGACTGGCATGTTTCCCCTGTGCTCACTACTTCAATCCCTCCCAGGTTTAACATTATGCTGCAGAATGCAACTGACATCCCTTAATGCAACTTAATAGCTGGAAGCCAGGATGCAGTCCACTGCCACAGGAGTTACATGGAACACAGTTTTGGAACAAAACATAGCAGAAGAATTACTTTTATTAATGTTGTAGCACTGATGAACAAATGTTGCAAACACTTCTCACCTGAATGGCCCAATGAGGCATTCAATGCTCCACAGAGTCTCACTTTACTGTTCACTGCTTTACTTTAACCAGAGGTACTTTCAGCCCCTGCCTCCTATATGCAGGTCGACTGTCATGTTCACTAATTGCTGTATATGAATGACTGCAGGTATGCAGCCACAGCCATATCCTAGAGAATCATTTTTCTCTTTTTTCAGCCAGAATCAGAATATGCTTGCCCTCTTCAAAGCCATGTTCTTCAGGAATCAGGTGGGGAGGTGATGGGGAACTCAGTTACCTTTCTCCTCCCTGCATCTGCAATTCTCTATGAAAAAACTGATTTTAAAAATTTTCTTGGGAACCACTTCAAACCGTTCACAGTATTCCTTCCATCGCATGTTTCAGGACAGCCTGGCAGCATACATTCGCCAAAGCAAAACTTCCAGGGTCAGAAGTGTAAAACGTCTCAGAAGGGCTAAGGGGGAGAAGCACACTCAAACTTCTTGGATCGATAAGGCAGAGGAAAGGGGAAGGGCACTGCTCAAGTTCTCAGACAACGACAGTCATACTGCCCAACCAACCAGTTGATTAAAAAGAAGTTTGCAGCAACAAGAAAGTATGGGGGGAGGGGACGGGAAGGAAGAGAGGAGAGGAG
>VZRO01003094.1:98572-185992 GCA_013397915.1 Daphoenositta chrysoptera
TGTCCCGGCCGAGCCCGAGGGGGTGCGGCTGCCCCCGCCCCGCTCTGCCCCGCCGGCCACCGGGGATGCGCAGCCGGGGTCGCACCGGCACAAGGAGCCCCGCGAAATCCCGGTCCCTCGGCCGCGGCTGGTTCAGGGGGGGGAACGGGCACCGCTGCTGCTCCTTCTCGGGGCGCTGCCTGCTGCCGCCCTGCCTCAGGGACGCGGGTCCGGGCAAAGCAAGACATGGCACGGCGGAGAAGGTGCGCGGCAGGACATCGCGGCGCTCTGCTGTCCCTGCGGCTGTCCGGGGGGACAGCCACCGCGCACGGCCGGATTCAGATGGTCCTCATGGTCTTTCGGGCGTTTGTTAACGCAACAGGACCACAGTGCGAAAACTGGTGCATCATCATTAACACCAGCATCGATGGAACCGCTGAGCAATCCCCTCCGCAGAGCAGTCAGAAGTCATAGGGGTTTATAGATATCGCTCACTTTTTTCACGGATTTCACTGAGGACAATGGAGTTGCACAGTTCATTGGACATTCAGTGTGGCCTGACAATATATATCTTTTGTGAAGAAATGGTAAAACAATTCAAATTAACTAGAGTGAAGGCAGAGTTTGGAGGACAGGAAAGCAGTGGAAAAAAGCTTTCTTCTTTTTTTTTTTTTTTTTTCTGAACTTATACACAGCACTAAAGATGTGAAATTCAAGTAAGCTTTGTAGCATATAATGTCAACATCCTCCTACAACACCGGGCAACTCAGCACGTGTCCTCTGGTGCTCCCTGCCCGGCAGCTGTCCCAGCTGGCAGTCTGCTCTTGTTCCCTTAGCAATAGCGTTAGTAACTTTAAGAACTTCAAACCTGGTATAAATGGCAAAGCTGTCTGCGGTTTAGTAGGTACACAACTGAGGAGCAGAATTAATGATGTTTTAAAAACATCAAAGGTGAAATTATTGCCCAGTTAAGCCAAGGGTGAGAATGGCATCCCTATCCCTTTGTGTTCTAGTTAGGAGTTTCCAGTGTAGAAAAGGGAGGAATCAGTTTATATTAATTTGATTCCATGCATATTGTCCAATTTCGTTGAAATCCACTGAACCTTTTCTATTAATCACAGTTTTAGAAAGCTTTGGGACACTCGGAAGATCAAACAATCCATTTGCTGGCCTACAGATAATTTTTAGCTTAGATGCCAGTTTTATTACCATTATCCACCTGAGTTATCTGGACTAATATATCTGAATTTTATATGAGAAATAGTCTGTCTGTTAAAGCAGGAAACAAGCACACCTGCCATGTTATATTTTGTCATATCCTCAGTGTTCACTTGTGTGGAATAAAGGCAGCATGCAGGAGTTCAGAAAGGCAGAAGTGAAATAAAACTGGTGTAAACAGTTTACAGCTCATGACTGAGACAACTGAGTACACTCTGCAGTTTTATGGCCATAACTCATCAAATTTATTATTAGAAAACAATGAAAATGTCCTCAAACCTGCTGCTTCTGTACTTTCTAGGTGATCATAAGAGCTGCTGGGAACCTACTGAAAGGATGAAAGAGGAATAAATCCTTGGTTTAATACACATCACCTAAGAAACTTGCAGAAAGGGCTAGGAAAACGTGAAGTCAATAGAGGCTCTTCCCAGGCTGTTTTTAACAAGAACTTTACAGTGTCATAGACTTTGTAATGTTCCACATTATACTTCAGTTGTCATTTGTATTTATCTGCTAAAACATGATGTTGCATATCAGAAACTTTACCACACTGCTATAAAACTTAATATTGTTTTATTTATAAATCTCAATACTGTTGCTAGTCGACAGTAACTAATTCACTGTTCAGACACAGCTACAGGTTTTTCATGTTTTTCTGTGATTTAATTCCCATTCTTACTGTCTTTAGCAAGTTTCTTGGCAGTTTTCCCAGCTGTTCCAACAGTCTCCTAGAAAAAACTCCCAACAGTTTAGAAAGAAATATTGATAGTTTTTCCATTAAATGTGTGAAACGGGAAACTTCAGTAATGAAGTACAAGAAAACAAGTCTATCCTGGGATCTGATTTAAGGCCAAAACTTAAAGACTTGCACATGGATAGTGATAGACCTAACAGGAATGAGAACCTCCAAGATTTGAGTTTCTTCCCCAGTAGATATATACACACAAGTTATACATAGATCATTCTGAAAACATTTTTAATAAAATTTACCACATAGAGTGTTTGTTTTGTTCCTCCTTAGAAGAAAGAATGAACTTTAAAAAACTAATGTAACAAGGTTGTGAGATTGTATGAGGCCTAATTATGTAAGATAAATGAAGTATAAAACATTATTATAAGAGATTATGAGAAAAGGATTATACTAATCAGCAGAAGAATTGGCAAGAGTTGCTAGTTACCAGTTTACAAAAATTACAACCACTATCCCTGTTACGATATGGGTGGCACATACGTAGTTCTGGATGCTGAGCTTTCCTGAGCTAAAACACCACAGAACCTGTCAATTCATTTATTAATGGTGCATTGCTGGAGGATTTCCATGAAGAGGCAATAATCTGTCTCGCAGGAAGAAGTAGGTGGTGGAGCACGGAATGGAGGGAATCAGAGCTCACAACTGCTAATGGTGGCTAGTCAAGTTCTGTTCTGAACAGCCAACCAGGTTGAAATCCCCTGTGTGGACACTGCAAACATGCAAGGAGTGAGCATCTTGCAATTAAATGCAGATTATCAAAAGCCATTTTGATGGCAATGTTAAAATATTCAGACAGTGGAATGCTGCTGATTTCCAGAGCTATTTCACAGTTTATCCTGCCTTTAAACTCTGCATCAAAGAGTTTTTTATGGAATAATTCTGGATGTGTTCAGGTTTAGTAGTCTGTTCATGGCATACAGGTATTCCCTGGTTTGACAAGAAAACACCAATTCCATGTACAGTATGTTTTAAGTTCACACTATTTTAAAATGTAGATATTTCCTTAAGCCAAGTAAATGCCATTCAGTACTGTAGAAAGACCAGTGTCAAACAGAAGAGCAAGAGCATTCCTTGAAGAATTACGGGTTTTTTCAGAAAGTGCCATTTGTGAAAGTGACATAAGGATATACCAAACAGTACCAGGTTTTGGTGATTTAGGATAGCTACCTGCTGTAACTCTTCTGCTCAGTTATTAGGTAAAGCCTTAACTTCTTATTTAAAAATCTGACTTTTAAGGTTTTGAATCATTTACATTTCACTCTGAATCAGAAATCTAATCAAAGTAAATATGCCTGTGGACTGAGATTTTCCCGTGGATAACCCTTTAGTTATAGGAGTGGGTTGACTTCTCAGCTGTTATATTTTGTGATCTTTTCCTGCCATACTGATGGTTCTTCCACAAAGGAGTAAGGCAGAGTGTCCCATCATTTTTTTTATGAATAAGAAAATCATTAAAGCTTATTAAGTAATTGTGGCTAGTCTTGGTCTGAAAAGAAAAGAAAAAGAAACTGACTAAAAAAATTATTTTCTAGAACTTTTCAAAAGACTCTGAGATTTAGGGACTGAAAAGCCCTCAAATCAGTAAAAAGTAATTACAGACTCACATGTGTGTTAATGTCAGGCTTAGGGGATGCAGACACACAAAGTATGGGAAGACGAGAACATTCTTTGTGGTATAATAGAAGAAGGAAATCATAACAAAGAACAATGTATGATTGTCAAGAAAAGCCACAAGACTGTTAACCTTTCCAGTGGTTCCAACCAGTGTTCCAAGCAACTTCAGGTAGTGGGAAGGTTTTTGGGGTTAAAGAATGAGGATAGGTAAATTCACTACTTTTTTTTTTCTGTATCTGTACTGTTCTTATGCTGTTTTTAAAAGAATTATGTTCAAGGATTTTGAATAGTTTTCAGCATAATGCTCTGGTGGTTTTCAGCCATCATGGAACTGTTTAAATGGAATTGCTTTCTCTAACTTACATCAACTAATTGCTAATTGAGCTGAGATCTGGGAAGGCCTGAACTAGAATATATTGAGTCACTTCTTGCTGTGGGCCCTTAAAGAAAATCCACAGGTAAGGAAGCAGAATCATTTGAGGTCTAAAAAGTGAAAAACATGACCTGTATGAAAAGAGCAAAGTAACTGGGGCTGTCCAGAGCACAGAAGGGGGCATTCCCAGGAGATACCTGAACAGTCTTTGTGTGTGCTAGAGCTACGGAATGTCAGGAAAACATTCACACAACTTGCTGTGGCCAGCTCTCACACCACATACTGTATTTATGCTATGGGCTGAACAGAATTATATTCACATAAGGATGCAGGTAGGGCTCTAAATGTCCCTGTACTGCAAAGCACGTATCTAAGTCACACGTTGAAGCTGGCCAACTCCTTAAATTTGCCTGTAGGGCTATGGAGAGTTCTCAGTCTGTGCCTGCCGTGAGGGACACCTAATGCAGGGACTGCACTGGGAGGAGAATGATCTGTCACCTTCTCTCATGGCACGGAGCTGTCCTGCAGCCACTGGAGCTGTTCTGCAAACTGCAGCCACACTCGGGTTTGCTTTGGGGATATGAGGCTGGTTATACCCAAAGTCCATCATCAGTTATAGTTTCAGCAAGCTTTACAGAGGAAAGGAAAAGGGAGAATGGGAACAGTGAATGTCAGCAGCTGAGACCAGAAAATCCCTGCACAATTTCACAGGACAAAGGAAAGTCACTTATACAGATTTGGAATTTTATACCTGACCAATTTCAAAGGGCGGCTCCAGGCATTCAGTCACCAAAGCTTCCCAACACCTAAAAAATTAAAAACTAAACACAATTATTTTCCACCATGGAAAACAGTAGATAATCTAAGTAGAGGGGTCATTGCTGCCTAGCACTACAATATTTAACACAAACATATAAGCATATAATCAGTAAAATTAAATTTGTAGCAACTTTTCAATTACCAGCAACTATAATCAAAAATTGTAAAAATAAAGTTGTTAAAAATAGCAGAATTTGGGAGATTTAAAAGCAGCATCAGAAATCTAGGTAAACCTGTTTAATATACAGAAGACTGAACTTGTGGAATACATGATTTTAAGACTCTAGGATGTTCATTTCAGTTTTGTCTTAAAGCTTTTAGAAGCCTGGTACTTTCTTAAAAGTGTCAGAGGTTACTTCACTTTTAAGCCTCACCTATAAAAGCTACTTGGAGACATTTTGTTTCTGATGAGAATTTATCTGATGTTTTCCTTCTCCATTTCTTCTTTCTGCCTGTCCAGAAGTTTGCTCTTTGCTTTTCTTCCAGCCTTTCAGTTATTGATGAAGTTCTTGGCACAGATTTCCAAACTCTGAAACATGGAATACAGAATTCCAGTGACTAAAAAAGTCTTGTGGAGTCTTTTCACTGACTTCTCTGGGCTTTGGATCAGGCCCTCAGGCCTTATCTACTCTACCCAAATAACAAATAAACAATATCAACACAGAGCTACAGTACTGGGCTCATTTGTCAAGTACTTGCCAGAGCTGGAACAAATTCAGATACAGCCAGAGGAACCCATTTGCTGAAGAGAAGCTATGCCAAGCTATGCCAAGTTATCAGGTTTTATCTATTGATGAGCATTCCTGAAAAAATACCTTCCTGTGACATGAAGAGGAACACCCACAGGGTATGTTAGTCAAAAGACCTATCAGAACATGATAGAACATATATCCCACCACACAAATTATTCATGTGGTTTATGAACATATTAAGAATATATTTCTCAGCTGGTGTTCCTCTTTAGGGATCTCTGTTTAATTTCACACCCTGTTCTCATCCCCGTTGGACTGAAAGTGAATGGGATAGTGTCATGGCTTTCAATAACACGTTATCTTGATGTTTGCAGGAAAACATTGGTAAAGCTTGAAGGGAAATACATCCTTTGCACAGCTTCTCCGTGTGCTGATGGTAACAGGGAGGACTGCATGGGGTAAGGATGTTACAGCAGAGACTTTCCAATTTGCACAGGAATTAAGAGGGATATAAATCCAGACATGCACTTGGAACACGTTCATCCCTGTTACACAGGAGTTAAACACACTCCTGCTGCAAACACATGCTATCACTCCTGCATAAATATTTGCTCCCGAGCAAAGTCCCGTAGCACCTGCAGAAAGCCTTTTCTAGGGCACAGGCCAGCAGTCAAGTGTCAAAGCATGAAGGACCAGCAGGGAATGAGTTCCACATTTCCTTGCAGGGAGTATGACCAGGATATACACGGTCACCTTCACTGCTGCTGCAGAACTACTCACTGACAACTTCCAAAAATTTCCAAATACATGCTTTGACCAGAATCAAGTACTTGAAAGAGGAATGGGGCAAAAGCAGACAACTGAAATTTGAGCATTGCTTTTAAGATAGTTCTTGACTTAGAGAAGACAAAATAAGAAAAAAAAAGAATCAGAAAGAGGTGACACATGACCTTTTTTCACTCTTTGATTTCTCTTATTTTCCTTCCAATAATCTCAAAATCTCCTTCCTTCCCCTCCTCTTTCTCTATTTTATTCTCTTTTCCATACCCAATCCCACTTCTCCTTCAATCTCACATCCTTTTATTGCCTTCCCTTCTTCTTGTCTTCCTTAAAAGTATTTGCAGCTGCTGAAATCAGTAAAAAGGAAGACTCACATGAAATAGGAGAATCCCCAAGAGCTAAAATACATGACAGATTGTGACATGCCACCACTAATCTATTTTATTGAAGACTGAAAAAATGATGACAGTAAATGCGTAGGTTTTCCAAAATTCAGTACAGTGTTATACAGCATAAGGATGTTTTAATTCCAAACAGAATAAGCCCAACAGCTTAAATTGATCTGCAAAGATTCCAGATCAGTAATGGAAGCCAAACGGTCTTCTCCAATACAAAGTCAACTAACTAGCCCTGGCAGAGGTAGGCTATCAGGCCCATCAAGGTGCAACAGGTGAGAAGAGCTGAAAGCAGTGACAACAAAATCACTTGGTAAGATCATCTTTTGGGTTTTAATCTGTTGTTGACTGTGGTAACACATGGACAAGAGCACGCTGCAGGAGTGTCTCTGTGGAGAACAGCAGCAGAACAGCTTGAGAGCCACTGCTCAGTGCCAAAAAAGTCTTCACTCAGGTCTCATCTTGTTTCACTGGGCAAAAAGGCCCTTCAGCAACTGACATTCCAGGGCTCAAGGAAACACTGGAGCGTCTTTAAAAACCAAGATTTCTCACACATTATAATTACAGAATGGTCTTCAGGACCACACCTGAGCACAGGTCCTGCTACCGTCAGCAGGGGCTGTGTGTTCAGATCTGAGAGAAGAATTTAAAGCAGATTAATTCACACATCCAAACCAAAACAGATAGATCAGATGGACAAGATTAGCTCTACCGATCTTCCTGCAGCCAGAATTAGCAACTCGGGAGCCTTCTAATTTGCCAGAAGTTCACACTGTGGCTCCACACTAATCCAGCTGACGCTGCACCTCCATCTATCATGTCATCTGTTCTAGGATTTCAGCTTATTCTAGTTTTAAACTCTTCCTTCATATAGAACAAATGTGCATTATATATATCTCAGTAAGCTACCTGAAGTTTATTTTCTATTTTGGTAAAAAAAAAAAATATTACAAATAAGTTACTAAGAATTTAAATTATGCCTCAAATTGTTGAGTTGAAGTACGGAGAATCACTAGTACAGGATACTGCTTCATACAAAAAGACAGTGGAAATAAAACATGGGTATTGGTATGCAAGGGCATTGTACCCAAAGAAGTTTTAACTGCTCTCAAGGATTGAAAAATTGTCTTTCTCACACCACAGAAATTACAAACTCACCTGTTTCCAGCAAAAATTCAAAACATAGCTCGTACCAGCTACTATGAAGAAAATTATCCCAGCCAAAACCAAAACACTGGAGCAAAGAGTTTAATTACGTATAGGCTGTTGTGAGAACTCAGTCATTTAAATCTGCTGGGGTAAAACAACAATTTTCTGTCAGGGAAAACAATTTCTTCTTAAGCTGTTAAACTGGTAACATGGGAGGCGATTGGTTTGACATAGGGTTTTGCAAATGTGTTTTCCTTCTTGCAAGATTTATTAATACACTGCTAAAGTTTTTCAACTTTTTTTCCTGCAGAATCCAATACTTACTCCAGCTCACAGCTTGAAATAAGAATGCTATGAATGCTGCTTTCTCTATACTTTTTCCACCTGAAACAAATTTCAAAGTCTAAAGCTACTGAGCAGGGATGTGGAGGGAGCCCATGTTCTTCAGTTCCTTGTGCTGCAAAGTGCAGCTGCGATGGGCACAGGTACTTTAAAGCTGGAGAGGACCAGTTTACCCTGCCGGAGGGTTTGTCCCCCTCTCTCCTGGAGGATGCTGACCGCACAGACAGGACACAGGCTCTGAATCACAGCAGGGTCACTCACCGTGTCCAAAAGCACCTGGAACGGCACAGCAAAATCCCGGCTACTAAACTGGAGCAGCTCGAGAGCTGCTTTTTGTGCTGCTGGCTTGTCCTTGTCCGTGGCAGGACGCAGAGCAGTCACTAGTTACAGCTTTGGGCTGCCTGTTTCGTGAGTCACCCTCCTTTCTGTGAGGGTGTCTGGTTTTGTCTTCCAAGATTAATAGCTCTGATATTTCGCCCTGCTTCTTTCAGCACTGTGGGGAGCCATTGCAGACAGGCACTGTCCCGGCCAGAGCCTTTCACACCCTTGAATTGCGTGGTTAGGGCAAAAGAGAGGTGTTAGCAATGCTTGAGAGTCATCTATTCAAGTCTATCCATCCAAATTTTCTGAAACTCTAAATATTCACCACTGACCATCTGTAGATCTCAACCTGGTTTAGATCTAGTATGGATTTTTAGCATATTTTGTATGTACTTCACTTCTGCTTTCATCTGTTCTCTAAGGTTTGCTTTATTTTTTCCTGACTGCAAGCAAAGTATGTGGACTTTTTTTTTTTTCCTATTAGCAACATTCTATATATGTCTTATGTTTTTTTTACAGTGTATTCATTCTGGAAATGAACTGTCTGCATATTTTCAGATACTTCGATCTTTACCTGTGCTTGAAGCACCTAAGTTGTATGAAAAAATTGAAAGAAGTGTATTATTATAAAAATTTACCTTATACTTTGATCCTTTTTAGTTCAGTCACATAAGCTTTGAAATCCGCAGTGAAATGGTTGATTTGAATGCCTGTACATGTGGAAGGGGAAATTGGTAAAGGTAAGGTAGTCAATGTGACTGCTCATACATTATGTGACTTAGGTCAGTACTTAAACCCTAATATTTGCTTAGAATTACACCTCTGCCACAAGGCCCACTGGTTAAATAACAGCCTCATCAGAAAGCTGCGTGCAGGGAGTGATTTTTTCTGAGAAATTTTCAGTTTGATCTCGTCCTCTCCATCTTCAGTCTGCTGCTTCTACTCATGCATCTGTTCAAGACTGCGGGTTTTTTCAGACAAGAAACATCTGCTAGGTGTAGATCTCTTCCTTCTTCCGTGCTGCCAGGCACCCTGTTTTGCACATAGCAATTACCTGAACTTGTTCTTCTCTTGTGGTGACTGTGAATCTGGACACCTGCTGTTCATCATGAAAATATTTTATATGTTCTGCCCATCTTTACAGGACAGCTTTGTATTCACAGCATCTTCTTGCATTTTTAATTATTATGCAATGAATATATACCTTCTTGTCTTTTAATGTCTCGAGCTTTTAGGATATGATGACTTTTTCTAACTTTTTCTACTTGCATGTTTCTCTGTTTCATCAGATCCTAATTTCACCTATTCCCTTTGACATTTTTTCAGCTTTTCTGTGTTGCTTATGCAATATTGATATTCCTTTTTCTATTTTTGTGTTTCCTCTTTTTGTATACTGATCCATGATATATTCAATAATTCACAGCTGCTTACTAAAAAAATCTTTTCATCTCTAGTGCAAACAGAAACACACGCCCAGCTGAGGGATGTGAGAGCTGTGTACATAAAGCCCTTGCAGGAGCTTCTTTTTGCTAACATTGCAGGTCTGGTCTCCCATTACTACCATGATTCCTCTTTCTGTTCATCTTTTTAAATGCAGTTCTTTTCTCCGTTGGCAGTTTTTTCCTCTCTAAATATTTCTTGCAACCAATCACCAGAGCTGAGAAATAGCCACCCCTGCAGCAAACCACAGTCCTCAGTGGCCTCAAATTTCTTCAGCTACTAAAGAAAAGGTAAAGCTCCCCTTTAATCATGGTGCCCACAGAAGGGACACAAAACCAAACATCCGAATGCATGGGCTGAGTGAGGCCTTTCCCTGAGGCTGCACAGGTGGAAGCAGGAAGGATCCAGCCCTTGTCTCTGCAAATACAGGAGGATAAACTCGGCTGCAGTTGTTGGCATCGTTAGGAGACTCTTCTCACTGGCACTAGTGGAAGTAATTGTAAAGCCCTGTTTTAGTGCGTGGGAGGCTGGAGATAATTTTAGTGATGGTGAAAAGTGCCAGACTTATCAGACATGGAAGATGTCGCTCTAGATTTCCCTTGTATAGTGCTTCATGTCTATTCTAACTCAGTGGAACACAACATTACTGGTTTGACTGGGGGGGGAGCTGATTTAATAATTGTTAGCACACTTGTTTTGCAGCACTAATGACTAGGCAAAGTTTTCTCTTCACAGAACCAGTACTGTATAGGCAGAAGGATTAAGAGCATCATTTTGCTGGTGTCTGCCTATTCTGCTGTGGAGTCAGCACTTCCATGCACACAAAATTATTCAAGATATGTTTGGTACCACAACTAAGCAAATTAATAAGCTTTCTTATACATCAGACCAGGGAAGCCATTAATTTGTTATTGGAGGGCACAAACTTAGCTCTGAATAGTCTTGTGCTGTACTTTCTTGGAGACAAATACGTTTCTTTAGTATTTACAAACTCTGGAAATGCTTGGGGAAAAGTGCATATTGTGTTACCTTACTAACCAGTGACAGGATAGTTATTTGAAACATAATTTATTTCTTGGCTTTCCCCACAGTATTTTGATAATTGTAGTGAAAACCTTAAACAAGTAGATGAAATGCAGTATATTTTTGTATCATTGAACTCTGGGGCTTTTATTGAAGGGCCAAAGAAGAATATTTTGGTTTTTGCACTGGAGCTTCCACTGGTCAAAGAACACCACCCAGCCATTGGCTCTGTTTGGAACTGTCAGTCAAAGCTTTTCTTATGTGAAATATAAGACCTATCAGAGCTTCCAGTTTCATCAGCCACAGAACAGAGTGTGGGTGGTCATTTTCAGTAAAAGTGTACCCAGGACAAAGCTTTCAGTCCAACACCCTTCACTTATGAGACAGCTTGTACAGTACCACAGCATTTCCAACAGAGCTTTAGCATCCACAGTGGAGTGGAATGGATGCAGGGTAAGTCTGATTGCCTTCACACTGCAGGAAGATTTGGCTCACTGTCCTGAGGCTCAGGCTCATTTTCATATTTGAATATCTGCTCTGAGGATTACACTGCCTGTCGAGGAGCAACTCACACATCCAGGTAGTCCTGCCCTCCCTGGGGGCAGATGTTCTTCTGGACTCCAGAGCTTTGTTCCATGAGCTGCCTAATCCAGTTTACACTTCCAGCTTCCACCATTGCAGATTTCTCAGCAGTCATTTTACAGAAGCATTTCACCTGATGATGAAAGACACCTGGTAAGGCACCTCTGTCCTCAAGAAAATACAGTCGGACACCTCCCTGCCCAAAACCCCAATCTATTATCTCAAGCATCTGCTTTTTCTCCTGCAATCCAGTGACTCCTGAGGCTGATAGAACCAGTTTTCTTCCTCTTGACATCTCTCTCTGGCCAAAATCTTCTGTTGCCGAAAACAACGTAGACACAGGCTTTGGACTGTCTGCCCTACCTGCCTGCTCTCACCTCCTCCTAGCAATGCGATGATTTCCCATCTGACCATGTTAATATCTGTAATCAAGTGGGCTGAATAGGAAGAGGAGCTGCAACTCTGCTTTATGACACACAGCTTCCATTTTATGTATCACTACCTAAAATAGAGACCCACATAAAAGGATTGGTTTCTTTAGGATTATTTTGCAATGTTGGATGAAGAGGGATGGGAAGATCACGAAGCTAAGAGAATAAGCAAGAGAAGTATATAAGAATGTATGGACCTGAAAAAAAGCCTCACAAATAGGCTCGAGTGAGCCTGAAATAGGATTTAGGTCTGAAAAACTGTTGCTGCTTAAGACCTACCCTATACTAGTAGAAAACAAGGCTTTGATTATAAATAAACAGGACTGTGCCACAGACACACCTGATTTCATCACCAGTTTCTCATCAGACCATGAAATAACCCACAGCACTGAACTTGACTGTTCTTGTCAACCAGAAGAGTCCAGCATGCTTAAAAGATAGATAACTGCAAATAGTAAAGATCCTTAGCAGTAACTTGAATTCAGACAGTTTCAGTAACTACTTCACTCAGCCTGTTTTTGGATCCAAGCAGAGCTGGCAGAAGAGAAAAAAACCTCAGCTCTGGAAGCCAAGGGCAAAGAAACAATGTGGGGAACAAAATGAAAGTTACCTCGTGAATGGCAAGTTTTGGCTTGCTTCTAGCTGCAGTAATAAGAAAGCAAAGTGACTCACTCTGGCAAAGTTTTCCAGCTTGAGGAGCTTGAAATAATACAACCGCCCACCACAACTACTGCCTGGGAGTGAGCTCAGGGAGGGGGGCAGGGGCAGCCCGAGAGTATTGGGGTGATATGGGAAAGGGAGAAATGGAAAGTTCATCTTCAGCAGAGTAGAGATATATGTTGGCCTGCTGGGGAGGTGGGAAGAGAGGTAGTAGCAATGGCATTGCATTCTTGTAAAAATAAAATTGAGTAATGATGGCTGGTTCTGTGAAAGAAAAACGGCTCTGCTCTTTCGCAGAGGTCGGGAGATGAATGTTTGTGTGTGCCTCATAGCACTGCACCTTGGAGGAATTGCCAGGTCACCATATAAAGTCTTCATTTTGTTAGCTGCTATGGGAAGGTGTATTTTATAGGTAGGTAGGAAGGGTGGCATGACCTACCTGTGGCAGGCTAGTCACAGAGTGAAAAAGAAACCAAAATAAAACCAATATTGATTTTCTGCCTGAGAGTGGTTAATATTTATCTAGATGTTCAAGCTGGATCAGGCTGAAGCTTACAAAAACTTGGCCAATCACAGCAAGATTTTCCAACAAACCTGTTAACATTTTTCAAGTACAGACATGCTGATAAAACTTAAAAGAAAGGTGCAGGATTGCAAGTCTCATTACTGTCACTTAAATAAAACCTCCAAGACAATTAATTACCTGTGTATACTTTTAACTTTGTCAAAATGTATGCAATAGGCAATAAATTTTATTTTCTTAACCTATATTTAGGTGGGCACAACAACATTTTTTTATTATTATTATTACTTCCAAATCACTTATCACCAAAATCGTACTTTGGCCCCAGGCATTTTCCTCATTTCTTTCTATTCTGTAATTCAATGACCACAAAATTACACGAGGTTAACTACAGAAAGATTAATTTTAGGTTGTAACCGTTTCATCTTGCCTGGGCGTTTCTGTCTGTGGGCCATCTGTGCTTGATAGCTTGATACCCACAGTCCATTTACCTTTCTTAAGGGAACTTACATGTCGTGGTTTCAATCCTTTTCAGTGTGTAGACCCCAAACAACTATCAATGGGTCTTTCGATGCTTCCATAAAAATTTGAAGCCTATTGACAGTAAGTGGGAAGTTTTTTACCTGCTGCTTCTTCGTGGTAGCACCTCAGAGGTCTCCATTGACCACAAACCTAACGCTACTGAAAGCCTCTGTAACTTTCACAGACTTACTCCACCTGTTCTGCAAAGGAGCCTGACTTTTACCTTGTATTAATGAACAACATTAAAGTTGTGGACAATGTATGAACTGCATGAGGCTTATTTGAAACATGAGCTTTAAAAATGGTATATAGGCTCTTGTATAATAGAAGTACGAAGAAATGCCAAGGTCTATGGTCATATCCAAAACTCACGTTTCTAGTTCCTTCCTTCCTGTACATCTATAGGAAGAACTGGGCCTAAGAGTTCACTGAGAACCATTCTACAGCCTGGGTGTGTGAAACTTCACTGCAGCATGGTAGGACAAGCTCCTGGAAGGGAGTCCTCCTTCTCCTGCAGCCTGCCTAACCCTCCAGCCCTGAACAAGGGTTTTCCCCGAGGGTTGCTTGAGCCCCAGGAAGGGATAAGTCAGAATGATCTGAGCTGAACCCATGGATAACTGAATGAGCAGCCTCATTAGAAAAAAAGAAGGTTCAAAAAACTCATGCTTTGAAAGGTCCTGGTCACTGGGGTGGAAGTTTTTCTCCTCTGGTGATGTTCCTCTCTGATTTATTTTTATAAGTTTAGGCAGCTCTCTGCTTGTACGGCTGCTGCCAGTCCTGCCAGAGGAGCCATAATTTCTTAATAGGCTCCACCAATGAGCTGTCCTGTTAACAAAACAGAGGAGAAAAGGTAGTTGTAGAGCAGGCAGATGTAACCTGAGGCTAAGGAGGCAGCCACTGGTAGCACCTTCTCTAACGTGGCCCCAGAGGAAACCTGGAACCGGTGCACCCAGGAGCAGGTGGGATGGGACCCTCCCTCCTGAAACCACCAAGTTTCTGTCCACCTACTTAGACATGGAAAGCCAAGCTTCAGCTGTGCACCGAGGCCAGCCAAGGCAGGCAAACAAACCCAGGAGATTTCACGTGTCCCATTCACTTCTGAAGAGGGGCCTGACAGTAAGGCATTGACAAGCCAGGCCATCAGCTATTCAAGACGATCAAGAGCAGTGACATTTCCACATTTTCAGAGCTCTCAACAAACATAGCTAATTAAGTCTTGCATCATCTCTGCAGTCAAACACAAGTAAGTATTCATCTCCCCTTTTGACAGAGGAAGAAGCTGAAGTCTGGGGGGTATTTAGGGCCATGGAGTGAGTCACTGGCAGAGCCAGAGATATTTTAAGAGCTGTAAGCTACAAGATCACTGCCTTTTCATTTAAGTTATTAGACTCAAAAAAGCCTCCTTCTCCATGTGAATGATGAGGAAGACGTTCTCCCGTTATCAGTAAGAACTGAATGACTTTTCCTCAGTGTGACACCAATCCTGGAAGTATTGTGACTGATTTGCAGTACACAGAAGATTTCTTATTTCCATGCACTATTCAGGTAGGAAAAACAGGAAGAGGTGATAGGAAGGTCCTGGGTCTCCTGGGCATGGCTGGCACAGAAGACAGGGAGGGTTCATAAAATGCCCTGCTTTCCTGCCACCCCTTTTTCTGGCTGCCTCCTGCCCTGCAGACAGTAGTATCTGTGGCTCAAGATGAGCAGCTGCACTGGGTGCCTTTCAAAGTCTATAGAAATAATTCCTGCCACGTAAGTGCTACAAGAAGACACAACAGGTGGATGAAAGAGAGAACTGCAGAAGTTATCAGTGAAATCAGCCTCTCTCAGGCCTTTTTTTCAACTTTAAAAAAAACCAAGCCCATTTCCAAATATAGCGTGGACACACAATTTCATTCAAATTTACTTAATGTGTGTCATAATTAGGATTGAGAGTAATCTAATGTACATATAATTATTTACGGACAAAGCAGTAGGTGTGTGCATGGGCGTCTGAAGGCAATGACTTCTCAAAGCCAGTGTTGCCTAAACTAACCTGCCCCAGCTTGTAACCACGCTTTTTCCAAAGCAGAGCAGTGGGCCAGCTTGCTGGGCGTAGCACAACGGGAGAGTGCAAGTCAGAGATTGGAAAGGTGACATGAGGATCACTTTTCTATCACTCTAATCTTGAGGTTATTTTCTGAATCTCCTTTTTCCTTTGGCTCTGGGAACGTCTCAGTGCTATAAACCCAAAAGGTGCTCAGGAGCAGCATCCTGGGAAGGCATCTCCCTGAGCAGTTCCGAGTATCTCTGCCCCGTCTCCCTGACTCAGGAGCAGCAGGTAACAAAGGATCAACAGTAGCCAGGACCCAAATTCCTACAGGACAGTCTTCCCAAAGAAGAGCCTTTCCAGGAGCAAATAAATGAACTTTGTGGAGAAATAGAACAGCTATATTGCATTAGATTAAATGGTTTAATGTAAGTTGAGTGATACGGCTTCAGACAAATTCTGCCCTCCTTTATTTCCTGGGGAAATAAAAAGTACACAAGAAATTCTGAAAAAATGGTCAGCACACTTATCTGCAAGCCATAACATAAGCTGACATTTTTACTATCAAAAAGTACTATAAACTTTTGGAACTGCTAAATATTACAGATAAATGCACGTGCTGGCAGTTACTCATGTTTCTGTATTTAGAATACTTATCTAAGCTGGGCATCTTTCTCATCAGCTGAATTTCATCAATGGCTCTGATCTGGTACGTTATTAGTTCTAAGCTGGCCAATTCCAAAGTAACTCTGGGTGCAATTCTGTTCCCAACAGCACCATCTCTAAATCTGTATTGCAATCAGAATCCTTGTTTACCAGGTTAATACCAGGAACCTGCAAGCAGAGTGTGGCTACAAGAGCACACAACACATGATTCTATGAATACCACCTAGATTCAAATACAATAAACAGCAAAATAATATTTCTTGGTCAAAAGATACCTTTGACTATGCAGTTTTATTCATTAATGTGTTGTACACATCCTTTCTGTTAACATTTAAATAGCAATTTTATGCTGGATCCTCATACTCCCATCCACTTGTTTTGCTCACTCCTCCTTTGTTAATTCATAAGCACTTTGGAAATACACTGCTGCCACAAGCCAGACTAAGCCAACACATATGCATAAGAACATAAAACCTGCCATACTGTGTCAGAACCATGATCCATCTAGCTCACAATTGTAACTCCAGAACTAGGAGCAGATGTTTTGGAGAAGGCTACAGAAGACAGAGTATTTCTAGTGTGAATCTCCACATGGCATTTCTTCACAGCTTCCAGCACCACATTAAATATTTATATGACTGATGTAATATTACATATTTCCATGTTTCCAGATCCCCCAGTGCTAGAGGATAAAAAGAACCTTCTAGTGCAGACTCCAGGCTAATCATAATTAGCCCATCTACTGTCATTCTCATAATCAAACTCTGCACTGTCACACTCATTTTCTTTAGTCCATTAAAGCAATTTGATTAAGAGACTGGATTGGTGTCCATAAAACACTGGGAAAACATAGTAAAGAGGGCATAGTCACAGTTACTGCATTATTTATACATACAAACCTCCCAGCTAACGCTGCACATAGACGTCTCTTCCCAGGTATCAGCCCAGTGACCTTCTGCTCAAGGGCCCCGGAGGTGAAATCCTTGGCTGTTTTTTTATTCAGCCCTTTGACAAAGTTTGTGGTTCTGTCTCAGGGGAATGAAGTTTAGCCTGTGGGCCTAAGGCTGTTTTACATTCAAGAAAATACTGTCGATCCCATGGAGGAAAACAAAGGAGTTGTGCCAGCGTACAACCATGTATTTGTTTGCAATGGCAGGTTTTTAGGAATGTGCTGGGTTACTGCAGCACATCCCAAATCCCGGTAATTAAAAGAGCTACAGTGAAGGGGGACTGCAAATCACATTTTCCAAGCCCCCTGGTTTTCTTTGTGGGCGCAACGCTTCCAGCTCCACCCCGCAGCAAAGTGCAAGCACATGACACAGTGACAACCTCGCTGCCACCAGATGCTGGGACAAAAGCTTGGTGCCACCAGAACAGCTCAGCTCCCTCGGGGCGAGGGGGACGCCCCGTGCCCCCGCCACCACCCCACAGCTCCAGCCGACACCGGGCTGCTCAACTCCTCCTGCTCCCCTCTGCCCTTCTCCCTCGAGAGCAGGACCCGATGGTCCTCGGGGTTCCCCCCAGCTCAGACTGTTCTGCGATTCTCTTGGGGCAGCCCAGCCTCGCTGGCTCGCCCTGCTGCCACCGCCTACCCTGCTTTTCTCCACAAGCCTTCACGGCAGGTGATGCCACTGCGTGCTCTTGGCTGCCCACAGAGTTCTCACCTCTCCTGCCACCTCTCCTGTCACCTCTCCCGTCACCTCTCCTGTCACCTCTCCTGCCACCTCTCCCGTCACCTCTCCTGCCACCTCTCCCGAAGAGGTTTCTCCCAGGACCCAGTGAGGTTCCTGCTGCATCCCCTCTGCAGTGGGGTTCAGGGATGTCCCTGGCTCCTCTGCAGGGCTGAGGAAGCCCAGAGATAATCCTGGTGGAGCCAAAGCCTTGCTGGAGCCGATCCTGGCCTCTGCCCATCTGCTTTCCTCAGCCATTTTAGAGGAAGATTACTCTAGAAAGAAGCTGAAGGGCTTAAAATCTCGTGAACCTAGCATACGTACATTTCAAGGATCACATCTTCTGCTAGATCTCCTTGTAAAATTAATTTTTCTTGTAACATTTTTATCATATTCTTCCTTCCTGTTATGCTTTGAATAAATCTGCCATCAATGAGATCTAAACTTTGGAGATTTACTACAAGCTTTACCTTTTCATATCATCTGGCTGTTTTGGAACATAAATAGGAATTGGCTGTGATTGGATACGTTTGTGAGGAACTGCCTTCCTATTCCATAAAAACAAATACTGAAATTATCTCCTAAGGAAATGAAAGCATGAAATGAAGCAGCTCCTGACTTCTGAACATACTGTCTAAAATTTTCTAACATTGCCCACACATTATAAAACCTCTGACAGGCCCTTGTTGAACATCAGTGATCTGTTGTATATAAAAGCTTTAAAACTTTTACAAGTTTTAAAACCAGACTGAAACAAATACTTTCCTGAAGTTAATGGCAAGTCCTACCCTTCTGTGGGGATTTGTCTCTGAAAGAGGATGCCATGTGCACACTTTTCTTGGTACAGATGGTCAGGTGGTTTCTTTACCCAGCTGGGTTTTCTTTTTACTGTTTCTCACGTATCGCCATCCTCTCTACTGCCTGTCTTCCATTTCAGCAAATGGACTTTCTTAAAAAGGGCTTCTCCTTTGCAGGTTTTATTACTAGGAAAAGATTGTCATCATACTTCTAATATACCATCTCACCTAGAGATCTTCTAAAAGATAATTATCCCCCCTCTGTCTCATACAGCAGGATCTAATGTCTCTTCTGTCACTGTTACTTGTCACACTTTACTGCACACTCTTTGCTGTAAATCATACTCATATGAATTTAAAGAAACACAAAAGCATTCCTTCATCTCTAGCTTTTCCATGCTCCTCCTTTTTGTTATGATTTTTCGTATTTTTCCTGCAAAGTTGCATGTTTTCCCTTGTTTTGCTATGCAGCCCTGCACTCCCAAGGCAGACCAGGACACCACACATCCATTTCACAGCCACACAGCAAAGAGTTTCTGCTGGCACATGATCAAACACACAGCAAGGGCCTAGGGGTGATGCATGATAACCTTTCACTGTTTTTCCACCAAAAACTCCTTTGAATTGGACAGGATTGTGTCTTTAAAATATTCCCATGTACTAAGATCCAGTAGCAGCAGTGGACACTGGGAGTAATCTGGACTGGAGTAACAGTGGGAATGTTCTGGGAAAAGCAAAGACGTCAGCAGAAAAGCCAAAATGAAACAAGATCTACAGCCTTTGCTTAGAACATAAAAAAGGCAACAAAAGTCCATATTGACCAGAGGGCTGTGAGGACAAGTACTGAGGCTGTGAACAGGAACCACCTCTTGTTGTTTCATTCCTAGTGTCTTCCAGATAACATAATTTTAGATATTATTTCCATAAACATAAAATAGTATCACAAATTTATGTAGTGTGTATTACTTTCCAATAAATTAAAAAAACTAAGTAAATATACAATATATATAGCATATATTTAAAATATATTAAATAAATATATACATAAGTATATATAAAAATATATAAACCATATAAATACAAAATAGAAAACAAAAGTAATAAAACCAAGGACCTGGATCTTGACTATGCACTTCATGGTCTTCTAAATAAATTAAGCTGATCTCCCTCTCCTCCACTGGAATAAACCCCAAATTCTATACAGTAGTAAAAATATCACAAATCAATACAATCTGAAACAAAATTCTTGATAAGTTCATGTAATTTCAGGCAGGTTTGCAGCCAGACTGTGAGCACTGCAGCATTAGTGTAAATCTGGAGAACTCCACCAGAGCTGACAGATTCCTCAGTTTCCCATCTCTAACACCCTGGTGGTTATCATTTGCTGGATTTGGGGTTTTTTGCCCATAAAGCAGCAGCAGAGATAAATGAATCCCCTAGGCCCTTCTTCTTGGGTAAAAGTTACCCTTTAGAAAACTTGCATTATTCTCAGAATGCTGCACTGCTCTTTTTCCATGCTCAGATCCTGCAGCAGCCTGACCCTTCCCATTCTCAGCTTTTGCTGAAATCCTCTCCCCATCCACCCACTCTATACATCACCACCAGATGACATATTTACATATATCACAAACTATAAAAAACCAAACAGTGACACAGACAAACATTTCCGCTTCTAAGATTTGATGCTTTCATTTAGGTCAATTGAGCAATAATTTGTAGTCTTATGGTTTAATCTTTGATTTGTTTCTATTAACTTGAACTCCTTTCAACTCCAAACCAAGTGTTTATGTTTCCTTCTCTAATATTTCTCTTCTGATGAAGAAGCATTAAGTCATTTTACAGTGTCTTGGGACAGCCCATTGAGTGTATATACTACATTAGGTATCATTGGTAGCTACAGAGTGATAAATTTGTAAACAGCAAGTCCAGGAACTTCACAAGTAGGAGATTTATTTTGTCTTTCCCAATTAATGAATCTGCTTGAAAAGTCCTAAAATATATTATTACAATTATATGGTTTATCTGCACTGCTTTAGGTTTTTCCTCCAAGTTACTTCACCAACACTTGCAGATTGGGATGGAAGCGCTGCACCGAGGCAGCAAGAATTACCCACTGTAAGAATCACAAGAGTCTACTCTCAGAGCAACCTCTTGTGATTTGATGCTGGAATCAAATCAATAACAAACACAGTAAGCACAAATGTTGTCTGTTGGTTTGGGGGTTTGGGTTTTGGGGATTTTTTTGTGTATCTGTGTAACCTCACAGTTTTGCACTGAGCTGCCCAGCTCTTGGCAAACGTTTGCACTGAAAAACTTCCCCTGAAGGAGAGGCCTTCAAATGTGGTTGGCAGCTTACTATGGTTTACAAAAAAGCCTCCATAGATTTGTCCAGAACCCATTTTTTAAAAAATAAAATAGTTCAATGCCAAGTAATTATTGTGCTGCATAATCACTTCTATGGTATGTCCTCACTACAAAGAACTTGTGTTTTCCTATCAAGGTGTCACTCCTGTTATAAAACACAAATGCAGACCCAATGTGACCAGTTCCAGTGACCACTCCCAGGTGACCCCAGCTACACGAAGCATCTCTGGTGGCTTCTACCCCAAATCTGATATCCCAGTATGAAGACACCTGCTCTGAAAGACACAGCTGAAGGGAGGGCAGAGGCTGGTCTGGTGCTGCTGCTAAGTGAACTCCATGTTAGCCTTTCATGGCAGGATACTCTCTACTGATCCACATATATCTCAGATATTCTTATTAATCTCAGAGAACAATGCATTATTTTGTTAAAATAAACATGTAAATCCTATAGCGTTTTGACATTAAAACAATTTTCAATATGAACACAAATATTTTCCTAAATATTTCTTTCTAAAGGAAACATCACAGTCACCTATGGAGATTTTGGAACAAAACTTCTGCATGAAACTTGCTCTTCACTGCTACTCCCTTGCCAATAAATTTTACAGGGACCTTGGCAAGCACCAGCTGCTCCCTTCAACCATGTTACAAATATACTCTCCAGTGGTGAATAAGCACCATCGTCATCCTGCATTCCAGAAACAGGCCCCATGGAATGACCGTGGTGAACACAGCAACAGCAGGAAAACTGCTTGCAATGCCTCACCAGGCTGAGTTTTGCTGCTGCCTGGTGCTTTGACAGGCCAGCTGCTGCTAGGAGAGCAGCACAAGACCTCCCTCAGGGTTTAAAAATACAAGAAATAACTTCTGAATGCCCGTGTAGATACTGGTGAGATGCTAAAGCAAACTGCTGCTTAGTTTGTTACATGATCCTCATGTCTTGATGAAATAAGATTTGTTTTGATTTACCATTAAAACAAAACAGTAGATGTAGATCTATCAAAAGAGCTTTCCTGCCTGTGGCAACTGTGATCCCAGAAGCTGTGTCCAGGGAAGCTGGAGGAGGAGGACAGCTACACCACCTGTCCCTGTTGAGCAGGTGCTGCTGCTGCTCCTCTGGCTCTGCTGGCTGGCTCCAGCCATCCATTTACCGCGAGTGCAGCCAAGCACAGGCAGGGGAAGTGGAGCATGACAGTTCACTGAGAAAGATAAGCTGATCAATTATTCAGTGATTCTCTCCTGGAAGGCTCCACTCAGCCTAAAATACCACGTTGCATTGGCAGGAAATCTGCCTCAATCTCTGTAAGGTTTGACTACATAAGCACTACATGTCCACGTCTTTAATAACCAAGTCAGAGAAAAGAAAATGTCAATAATATGGCACAATATGGAAACGCTGATTTTAAATATGCATATTATTAAATACAAAATGGGGACACCGCCCAAAACACCAGACAATTATTGGAAAATGTATTTAATAAATATTTTTAATTATTAATAGTAACATCTTGTGCTACTATTAATGAGACTATTAACTATAATTGTTATTAATGTTAACATCTTACTACTACAGTACTAAAAAACAATTTTTAATCTTGAGATACTTACAGTATACGTCTAAATTCTTTAGGTTTTGCATTTTATTTTACTTAGCAATTAAAACTTTTTCCCTTTTAAATTGGGTCCACTCTTATCAAGCCAGTTTCATTATCTGAATTCAGCAGCAGAAACAGCAGTTGTGTCTGAGCTGAAAGTTTAAATTTAAAAACACTTTTGTTAAAGCTTCACCAAAAAAAGTGTCAAGGAAATATTCTTACTGTTGTGCAGTCAGTGAAATTCTTCCCCAACATAAATCTGGCATTATTACTAAAATATATGGAAACAAATACAGATTGTCAATGCTAGCTTACAAGAAGCAGACTAAGAAAACAGCATCATACACAAGAGTGTAGAATCAGACTTTCTCCCTCTCAAGCCCGTAATTCCTCATCTTGTATGTACTTAATATTCACTCCTTCTAACTTGCTATTTTCTGAAAGTTGAAAACTAGGGAGAGGGGGAGTCATAGCTATTTCTTCTACACGCTTTAAGAATGCATAAGGATTGAATCCAGTTAGGTAGTTTGCTTTAATATGTTTTTCATAACAATACGTGTGTTTCTGACTGTTCTCTCCTGTGCTTTAGCAGCTTGCTTGAGCTGCTAGGGCTTTCTTTTGTGCTGCAAGACATACTTTTACTTGCAATATGCATCCCATATTAATGGATTCTACTTAATGAAGTTTAAAAACCCCTTTGAAAGGATACATATGTCACATTTAATACAGTGATCTTCTGTGCACTATGATTATTATTTCAAATTGTTTCTCTTTGTCTTGGTTTTGCTCAGGTTGAGATGACTGGGTCCTTGTCCTAAAGCAGTCCCAGCACAGAAATGTTGCCATGGGGGACAGGGATGGACAGCCAGGGCTGGGCTGGAATTTTTAATGGAGCTCTTCATGCAGACAGGGTTGGAGCTCTGTAAATAAGTTCTGGGAGAGACCATTTTAGAAAAACAAAATTATCTTCATAGAAGTAAGGAAACCATGAAGGCAGAAAATTTTATCAACAAGGTGAGAGCTGGGGATGATATAAAGCTCATGGGGGTGAAGAGGAATTAGGCACAATCCCACCACTAGGCACAATGGCTTAAAACCACTACAAGAACTTTCCTTTCTGCAGTGAACAAAGTTTTTTCCTTCTAATCCTTCAGGCTCCTAGTCAGATGTGGTGACAGCTGCTCATGCTATGATGCAGGGTCAAAAGAATTTTAAATACGACTTTTTTTAAACTCTGAAAAAAGCCCCTGCTCTTGAAAGAGATTTCCTTTCTGGACACCTGAAACATTTGGTTGCTGCACAGTTTGCACAGCTGTAAAGGTCTCAATTTTAGACACGTTTTAGATAACGACTCACTCTGCGTGGGCAGAAATAGAGGAAGCAAAGAATTTTGAAGAAAACAAATGATGATAAACTTTAGCTTCTACTTTTCACATCTTCTTACAGTACTTTGGTTTAAATGCCTCTAAAACTGATAGGCATAAATGCTGTCTTCATGTCAGAGCATGAGAAATATAAGAAGTAATTAGGCTCATTCTCTAGCAAACATCACATACAATAAGAAAACTCCTATTAACAAGACACTTCTGTTTGTCACATATTGCCTCAAACTGGCAGTCACATGGAAGAGAAATACAGCCTACTAGGGAAGAAAGACACCCTTGACAGATCTTTCTCCAGAATCCAATCTCAGAGCTTTCAAGCAAACACTCAATCTTTCAGACCTAAAAAAAAAAAAAAAAAGAAAAAAGAGAAAAAAGCAGAGGACTGAATACAACCACGTCTTGCCAGAATCAGAAATGAAAAAGCTACCAGCCTGCCCCCAGAAGGTCTACAAGAAATACTCTTAATTCCTCAGCCATCAGACTTTACAGCCAGCATGTGATGCACATTGTGCAGTCTGCCAGAGGTCTCTGGAGAGCGTCCATGGGTGAAACCTGTCAACCTCTACATACTAGAACAAACTAATGAGAATTATAAATAAAGAAGCAGAGTTATCATTTGCTATTGCAAAACAGTAATTCCTTCTCATATCTGAGTCCCAACTCTGAAAGAAGACTTACAAAACTTTTAGGTGTAAGTATGACTATAATATGATTTAATATTAAATAGTACAGAATAAATAGAGACATCAAGCTTATGTTCATTGCAATTCTCTCAGCATCCCATCTCCCGCTGCCTTGTTCCTGTTCTGCAAATTCTTTTTCTTCATTTCAATCTGTCAGCTCTCCCAGTACTGAAACTCTCTGGTATCATCACTTCTTCCACGAATGGACTAATTCATTAACATAATTACAGATTACTTTTTCTTTTGTTTGGTTACTTCAAAATAGCTTGCAGAACTTCACTGGCTTTACAGTATAGTCCCATTCTGAGGGAACAGTCAATGCAGGGATGGGGTGAGGAATGAGTAGCTCTGGAAGGGTGAGGGATTCCTAGATCTGTTTTGCTGCTCTGACAGATATATCAGCAGCCTGGGAATAATGATTTCCAGTGTTATCTGCATCAGACTTGCTGAAATGCACACAAACTGGAAAGCTTGACCACATTTTATATCAGCTGACCTAATCACACATATTTCTTGCCCTTACAAACCTTCCTTCTTTTACAAGCCTGACTATCAGAGTTACAAAACAAGCAGTATAAAATAGTGAAAAATAAAAGTACATTACACAGGCACCAGAAAATAAACAGAGGGCTCCATCAGCGGGGTGTCAGGAGAAGGGAACAGAAAGTCCCAGCTGGGCGGCTGCCTGCTGGCACTCTATTCCTACCTTGTTCAGGGAAAGAAGCTGATGGATATTCTCAAATATTTGACCCCACACACACTCAATTACCTAGTGGAAGTCATACAAAAGACCCCCGCTGCTGGATAGTGCATTCTGTAGTACACTGGGATATACAAAAGAGAGCCATAGAATTTAGCCAACCTATGAAGGTGACCCAGTCCCTGCTCAGAAGCACTGACAGCCTCAGAGATGAGCACTATGAATGGAAGCTTCCATACTTCAACTCCTGCCCATATTTCTGTGGCTGTGCCCCCTCATGAAGGTCAGATCACATCTGAATTTACCTGAATGTTACCCATCTTCTCTTTTGTACTTGTACTGCTGCTTTTAAAAATTCTTGACAAAACTATTTTCAAAATTTTTGACAACCACCCATGCTTTCATCTGTGATACACACTGAAAAAGTGTATTTTATATAACGAGTAATGGAACAAGGCACCAGTGAGGGGTTTCTTTGACAACCACCACCTCTCCTGAAATGAGAAGCTAAAGGTACTCTCCAGAGCATCGCCAGCAAAGGCCACATTGTGAGTAGGGTGACAGCTGGAATTCCTGTGGCAGTTCTATTTTGAAAACTTGTCTGATGGGAATGCCTCCACTGCTGCCAGCACAGGCTGCTGCTGCCTAGGTTAGACAAAAAAAACCCCAGTAAAATGCAAGATAATTTTTCAGGAAAGCTGAACTTCAAAAAACATTTTTGAAGATTTTCTGTTTCCAAGCACTGAAGACAGATGTCATTTTATTTGACTTCCTTCACTTATATTTGTTGTTATGAAATATTTCTGCTTGGGTACAATCATCAGGGTCAGGTCCCTACTTTGTAATGGGCCCAAAAAAATACATGCAATACAAAATTCCTGTTGCACAAAATTGATTCTTTAAGATAAAAGAGATTTGAGGAGAGTGACTGAGTATTTAAATTAAATAAGCCTTACTCTCCTTACCCCTCTAAACCGTAAACAGTAGCTTCTTTCATTTTCCTACATTATTTTTATTATTTTCATACAAAGATGCATATTTCAGGGAGAGAGTTTTCATCTTGCTGATGATCTGGGGAAGGGATCCTTGCATATACAGGCAAATATGAAACAAATGTGTGTATATATATACACATACACACATCTGTATATCTAAAATAAAATAGGCAAGTGGGTGGAAAATGAAAGTACCATTGGTAAAATGAAGGTTTTGGGTTAGGACAGAAGATAACAGAAGCAGAACTCTGAAGGCATTCGAGGTGAAGACAAGAAGCTTAAACTTTGTATGCTGAAATGAGAAAGAAACATTAGGAAGGAATGTGCCCAAAGTGACAGGCAAGGAGACAAGGTTAGAAACTACACACCATGAGGACTGTGCAAGGGCTCCATCAGCCAGTGAAGGCTGAAGGCAAAGTTCAACAGCAGAGTTCTAGCTGGGCTCATACCCCTCAGTCTGAAAGCATTCTTCCAGTTTGCCCCATCCTCATTCCTTGCTGCTGCCCCTTGCTTTGCCTTGGCTCTGGTGCTTGTTGGACCCCACGGTCAGAATGTTCAACTCACTTAACAGGCAGAAAACTAATCCAGCAACAAGCAGTGGAGAGCTTTCTGTCAGGCTGAATCCAGGGTCTGGCAGGTGGCAGAACGGGTCAAGGGGAAGGAATCAGGGTGGGAGCAGGCAGGAGAAAAACTCCCATTCTGATGCTGAAGAGATGTAAGACTAACTCAGCAGTCAGACATAACTCCATCCTGAGGGGAGGAAGGATTTAAGACAGGGTGCTCAGATAAAGATTTTGGTAGTTTGGGCACAAAGAAAAGAAGGAAATTTGTTCATATCCACCAAATTAATTGATACATTATTGGTGTATACCTTCAAGAGGGACAAGAAGACAAAGATCACACCTAGTTTTAGACTCCTGAAACAAGTTGACAGCAGGGATGCCAACAGCAGCATCTTAGTTTTGACTCTCAGATTTCAGTAAGATATTACAAAAAGGAGCCAGAGGGACAACTTGGGGTAGCTGATAAAAAGATGATTAGTGAAAGCCGTGATTAGCATAGGGAAAAGAAAGATGATCGTGAAACAGTCAGGAACTGGTTTTTCTGACTGGTTTTACATTGTCTGTAATTTCAATATCTCAGCTAGAACACAGAGGAGACTGGGTTAAGAAACCTCAATGGACAAGATTCCTACAATACATCCGTGGGTTGCAGCATCACACAGAAGTGGGTGGGTTTTAAAAATAGGAACCTTTTATATATCAGTAGAAGGTATTCCCATAATTGTAGATAATCTGGAGCAAAGCAGGTGTGCACTGGGTATTTGTTTACCACTCGTTCCGAAGTGTGGGTGCACCAGTGTACACCCCAACCATTAACTATGTGAGCATTCACCAATCAGAGCAGGTTCTGATGAACTTAAGCCCATAGTCAGATGCCACCTGCAACACCACCTTGCTGGCATTTTGTCTCTTCCTGCCAGGCAGCACCAACTACCCAACACTGTGTGGCCCTTGGATTGAAACAGAAGACTTCAGCTACCAAGTGTAGCTTCAAGACTCTCCCCCAGAGAAGTCCAGTTCCAAAACTGAGCTTCCCTTGACTTATACCCTGCACACAGCAACTGGTGCACCACAGGTCTTAGTTACCTACATACAGCGTGTGGCAGACCTGGAAACAATTACAGTTTAGAGACAGAATGACACATTATGTGAATATAAATTATCTGGCTGGCAACATGCTTACCTTCAAACTAATCACAAATCTTTACATTTCAATATTTTGAATAATTCTTTGCAGTGTATCAAGATCATCAGATGAGCTGAAAGGCAGCTTCAGGGTCTCTGCTGAGGAATTCCAGACTATCTCGTGGAGCATGGCTGCAGGGGCAGCAGGTGAATTACAGCACCCTCTGCTTTCCAATTGTATTTGATAGAAGATCTTTTTATGACTTCTGAGACTTCAGTGTTGCATAAGCAGAATGACTCCAGGAGAGAGAACTCAAAAGCTAAATATTTTTGAGTAATCACTGAACTTGTACTGCCTAACTGCAGACAGGTTTTATGGTTTGTTTGTTTGTGTGACTATATCCAAAAGGTCTCATCTGCCACAAGAGGATTGCCCTACTACACCTTATCTGCTCTAAGTTTTTCTTTTTTGCTCACTGCAGTGCTTTCAGGGGTTGTTTTTGTGTTCTTTTGTCTTTCAAACACAGAGAACATCTTGTTTTGCCTTTGAATACAACTGACTTTCCTTTGCACAAAGTCAGACAACATTCACCACCTTTCTCAAAGAATGGAATATCAGACTCTGCTAATCCAAATTGCCTCTGATGGGTCAGTCCCAGACGTTCCTGGTGCCAAACGTGCTGGTGAGGAGTGTGTGCTTCCCTGTCAGTGAGCAGGATGCACTCCAGATAGAAATACGTCTGACAGCAAGATATGGATCAGAAAGCCCCATGTTCCTCCCCCAGATTGCATCACTTCAGCCTAGAGTAAAACCCCATAGTTCAGTGATAATCATACTGAGATTTTAGGGGTCTGCTGAAGCAGGTTTGTGATGTTTTCAAGGAATGTCCAACTCATGGTTTTTGGTTTTTTGAAAATTATTTGGACTAAGCATGAACTTCAGCCTGTGGCTGTGCAGCAAAACAAGAAAATAAGGCAAAAAGTAGCAGGTGGGTGGTGAGGAGGAATTAAAGCAATGGTTCAATGCACCAAGCAATCTCATTTCTTGGCCTTAAATCTGTTTTTGTTATGTCAACTTGTCTGATATAATTGTATGAAGAATAACAAAATCTGTGAGAAAGTAAGAGCTCTGCAGGGTACACACAGGTCTCATGAGGTGATTGATCACGGCATCTGTTTAATCTCTGGGTAGCAAGTCCATGCTCTTTCCATGAGCCTCATAGTGGGGAAAAGAGTATGAAGTGGAGTCTATACTATACATGGCATCCACAACAGTCTCCCTGATTGCTACTTCAAAATCAGGAAAAACATCAGTCCAAAAACCATGAAGATGAATAGAAACTTTTTACCATATTGATTCAAACTGCTGTTGCTAGAGAATCACTTTGGAAAAAAAGGGGTAATTTTCTCACTCATCTTCAAAAATTTGGAATAATTCTAATCCTTTCAGTAATCCATTCAGCTGACTTTAAAACTGAGCATCATTTCTATTTTTGACAGCCAAAAAGACAAGCCAGATCTTCTCAAAAGCTATTTTCAGGAATTTATAGTTAATTGGCCCAGGACTCACAAACTAAATAATGTGCAAGAGCAAATAACACAAATGGGAGCTTTACACACAGAGATTCGAAGTTCAGTCTGCATAAATGTTTCACCCTTCATCTCCTGGGGGTTTGCATTCCTGCAGGGAGGACACTGGAGAAGCAGCAGCACTGGGAGCAGGCTCCTGCAACACACACCAGCACAGCACTGCAGGGACTAACCTCAATTTTCATCCTGGCTTTCTGCTGTCACACCAAAGGCATTTTACTCTGAAGATTAATCAGCTCACCCTACATATTCACTGCTAGTTTTGGCATCTACTTCTGATCAGGCAGAAATTTTTCTCCACTAGGAAAAGGAGAAATAAACATTTGCTTTCCAGGACAGCAGGTTGGTCTTTACTTCTCCTTGCCTGACTTCCAGACTGAGTAATGTAACACTGCCAGTGGGAGTGAGCTGAGGAGTGTCAGCAGGCTGTGACAACAGCTCAGTGCACACTGAAACCTGCTGAAACCTTCCCTACACAGGGGGTAATTTCTCCAGGTATCAGTCACCACTGATAATGTTATTACCTGCTGCCACCAAGGGCAAAAGCTCATTGCAGTCTTTGAGGATAGCTTTTAACTCATGGCAACTATAGGTTTGGTTTGGCTTCTTGTGGTTTATTTCCCTCTGACTTAGGTGTACTTACACTGCCTATGCATTTACACAGCTCTCCTTACTGCTAAAATCAATATCTTTCCATTGCAACCATATGAGCACCACCACTCCCATAAAAGAGGCACTTAAAATCCCTAAAGGCTTCACTGAGAAAAGCCCTCTGCGTATCCATGCCCATGGGAAGGATAATGCTTTTCTCAAGGTGCCATTTTCAAGTGCCTGTACAATCTTCATTCCTGAAAGGTGGCAGAGTGAATAAAATGTAACTGTACTGTCACAAGAAAAAGACAAATGTAAGTAGAACTGAGATTGCACAATCACATGGTGATCTTGTCACAGGATTCCTGAGGCATCAAATGCTTATTATCTCACTGAGCAGACATTCACTGCACGGTCCAAGCCTTCCTTACAGTGCACTAGGTGTCTCTGCACCAGGCTCAGTATTATCCATTTATTTATAAAAACTTTGTGAATACTGGCTTTTCTTCTCAATAACCCCGAGCAGAGCAGATGACATTACCCATTTCTCAGTGAGTCTGTGAGGCAGAGGATGACTCTGCTAAAGGCCAAAACTGCTGAGACTATGCTGAATTTTAGATTCCCAACCAGAAATTCAAGCATCTCACTTGCCAGTGAATTTTGGGCTTCGTAGAGGATTTGCCCATCCAAAACTGACATCCCACGGACTGCAGTGCTTTGTGAGAGCACCCAGCATCTCTGTTACAAGGGTTCAAATCTGGACATTTGTTTTGAGACAATTGCCTGGGATTTTACAATTGTAGTTGCATAACAACAATTACACACCATATTCGAAATATTAAAACCAGATATTTCAACTCAGCTCTTCCCATTGTGAAAACAGATCAACGATATAGATTTGATGGATTTTTCCTTCATCCTGGGCAGTGTGCTGCCCTCACTTTCCAGGAATCTATGTCCATCTCTACACTCTACCACCCTGTTTTCCTCATGGAGATAGCAATAGGAGTGCCAGTAGGCAGGACAGAAAGCTGAAGGATGTCGATACATGCATTACTTTGTAACAATAATGTAAACAGCTCTTTGTAGCTTATTTTGGAAAACAAGATGAAAGTCTGACCTCAGCAAGTTAAATTTACTTTTGCATCTTCTAAAGTACAAAAACAGATCTCCCAGAAGTGCTTTGGCATGAATAAGGTTTTTTTTTAATGAGTTTTGTTCCCCTGAGATGAATATCTCATTTTAAAAATAAATATAAGTAAAGCCAGCAAAACAAATCACTATTATAACATGACAGGAAAAGAAAACATGGTTCTGTGCTATGAAGAACATGCAAAGTTGCTCTGGAAAGAAAGCTACCAACTGAAGGAAGATTAAATAATTTTCTGGAGGGGAGAGAACACTTAAGAGTGATTGCACAAGTCACCACTAACTAACTAACTAACACTCTAACCCAGTATCTTCACTCCTTAAGCACTAGCCCAGATCAGAGTGTAAGAACAAGTTGTACTTCTGCCAATATTCTCCCTGTCTCCAGCCCTTTTCAGGGATTTCTTGGCTAGATGTGGCTTCTTTGGTACTAGTAGCCCTTCACAGAGTTCCACGAACTTGTCTGGTCTCCTCCTGAGCCACAAGAACTTTCAGCAGTCACAACATCCTTTAGGCAAAGTGTCTAACCACTCAATTACCCATCCTGTGAAAATCCACTTTACTATTTATTGCTTTTAGACTGGGTCCTGCTAGGTTCATGTGGTGTCCCACAGTTTTGTTTTTTTTTAAAGAGGCAGTGAACTTAATCCCTGCTCATCATTTCCACACCATTCACAGCTATGACCTTTATGAAGTTCTCCTCTGCTCCCACCTCTTCCCTAATTCCTGTCTATAGATCTGTCCTTCCCACCCCAGAGCCACGGGCAGGTATAAGATGGTGTCTCTCCAAGGTTTGGTCAGGCAGGTTCTATATCTGGCATGGCAGGTGTCTCTTTTTCATTATCAACCAGCCCTTTAAAGGATAAGAGTTTATGAGCAGTGCCTTGTCCTAATTGCATTATTCCATTAGCTCAAAGAGCAGAGCTTTATCTCGCAGTAATCGAGGCAGCAGCAGCACCCTGAGCTTCATGAAGGATTACTGCCTTGAGCCCTGGGAGGAGCAGGCCACGTCTGTCAGCTCATGTCCCCTTCTGCATGTCCAACCCCCACAACCAAAGCCAATCACAATAAGCCCCCTCTTCTTACAGAATCCTGATAATTGATTTCCCACAGCTGCTCCTAGGTCTTGTTCCAACCTTGAACATTCCCAAATGTTCAGAGAAATTGCAAGGTCTTTTCCAGGTTTTGGGCCCAGCCTTGTTTTTGCCCTCATAGCATCCCTCAGGGCCAAGCTCCTGGCTCAGCATTCATCTACATAAATGTAGGTGTCTGTGTGTAACCTAATCATTCAACACTCCTCTCACAGTGGTAGAGACCCACTCAGTGGCATCTCTGGAGCATTTCGTCTCTGAAAGGAGCCAGAATAGCTCAGAGGAAACCACAAAGCACCTACTTTTTCCTATTGACTATAAAAGAACAGAAGATGAGTAACTCAGGTGTAAACCTTTACACTCTAGACTTCTAAAGTTAAACAACTCTTGACATCAAAAAAGGATTATACATGCTGCTAAAATAATGGATTTTTTTTCTAGATAAAAGGATATATTAATTCAACAAACACAAATATTAACAATTCCTATACATTGAGTTTCAAAGTTTGTTATTAAGTGCAGAACTGTTTATGATTATAAACTGTCTACTCAATAAAACAAAACCTAAATAATTAAAGGAGAGGCTTTTGCTTTCAATACAGATTTAGAAAATAACTGAGTTCTCTAAAACAACTGCAACTATTCTGCAGCCCATTTAGAAAGACACAAACAAGGGTAATTTTATTTAAGACAATGAATCTAATTTCTTTTTGATCTTGCATTTAATATCTGCAAAGGACAAAGAATAAAGCTTCACAGAGCTCTCTGGATGTTCTCCCGCAGCATCTCAGTCAAAATATATTAGAAATGGTAGAGGTCTAGTTCACTGAACTCTGCCAAATGCCTCTCTTGAGCTGCATCCTTACTGTTTGTTACATTCTGGTTTTGAGTATCCACAATGTTGGAATGCTGTTGCATAGTTAGAAATCATGGTGAGGAACGTTTTCCTCATGTTCAGCTTGGAATTTCTTTAGGTTCACCCAACCATCCCTTATCGTAGCTTTTTCATGTCCCCAGATTGTTTATATGTTGCTTATGCCCCCCCCTTGTTTATATTTATCCTTCAAGTATTTTTAAATCAAAGCATATCCCTCAAAACCCTGAGATGCTCAGAGACTCTACAGTCCTACAGCTCTTTTACCAAGTTTCTCAGGGCTCAGGGGCCAACCTCACATGCTCTTGTAGCTGACAGTTTTGGCAGCAGAGCCATGAGGAGCCCTTCTTGGCACAGCTGCACCAAAGGAGAACTCCTGCCCACAGATAAGCCAGGGAGAGAGCTTTGGCTCACACCAGTGGTGTTACCAGTGGTTCCACAACCAGGATGGGCTCAGGTACCACCATGGAGCCTTCATCCACAGTAAGAACTAACATACTCATTGCCTGGGGTTTTTGCATGCTGGAAACAGATCCAAGAGGCCAAGCCTAATTAATTGCCACCTTCTCCATCTGCTAGGAAGCCACCACAGCTTCCTTCTGCTTGTGGAAACATTCAGAGGAGTAAAGACACTCAGGGATTGCCACTATGCTTCAAGCCATCAGCAGGTATGTGGCAGATCAAGGTTATTCATTACTGCAGTACCTGATAGATGTTTCTTATCAAATCCTTATGATTTGCCTAATAAGTTTCGGATTAAAGCCTGGAGGCCAAATTCTCTCCTCTACCTATCCATTTCCTTTTGGGAAAGAGAATGCATATGAACCTGGCTTGGCAAATCTAATGGTATTCATTCTGCCATTCAGCTTCATTCTCTCTATTTTCCCTTTAGCTCCTCTCACTTAGGATTTCATATTCTCATGCAATTTTATGCATGTTTATTTCATTATATTATATTTCATCTTCTGTGTATAATCATTGGCCTCAGCCCCATAAACTAGATGCAATTTACACAAAATTAAAGTGATTCCTCACTGGTAAGGTTCCATACAGCACAGTGGAAAGGAGAGTAACATTAATGGGAACAGCCTGAAACATAAACGATGCAGTCCCATCCCACCATGTGTTCTCAGTTTCATACAACTCCAGCAATCCACTCTCCCACCCTGGAACCTACCGCTTCTAATGTTACCATTTTTGCTGAAAAGCAGGTGCCTTTAACAGCTGCTAAAGAAGCCAGAAAATAAGGTTGTACTCCTAAAGGCTTTATAATCCATGTCTAAAAGTTTGTAATAATGCTAGCTAGACTCTGGTGAAGATGCACCTACTGTTGTCTCTTGGCAGTGCTAAAAGTGTGTGTGCCCAGAAGGCAGTGCAAGCAAGCAAGATGCCCAAGAGGGAATGCTAATCCTGTGGAATCCACAGCACAGACATGGGTGCAATTGTAGATGACAAAATACACTTGGGTGAAAAGGCCGAGAAATTCATCGCATGAGGGTTAGGAAGAAATGAGCATGGGGTTTCCTAATAACCTGAAGGGAGAAAAGAGAGAACGTGTTACTAGAGAGGGGTAGTGACAAGAGCTGCCAGGCAGCTGGGATCAGCCAGGGAAAGAGAAAGGGGCCAATGCACTCGTGGGCAGCTCCTCCACGGAGACCTACCAGGAGTCCTGGGATATTCGCTTTGTTACAGCTTCCATCTAATATCAAACAAAGCATCCAGCTAGAACAGGCTGTTCTCTTGCCAGTTCCCTGTGGCACCCCAGTCTGAGACTTCGCTGGTTTCGTGTGTGTGTGTGTTTTTTTGTTTTAATAATCATATAAGAGGATTTCGGATATTTTTCCCCTGGTGCTTTCACTCCATTTAGCATTGTGAAAATCTCTGCTTTGTAGTTTAGCTCTGCCTAGGGTTTGTGTTTTGCACGCTCTGACTGAATGAGGGCACTAATCCAACAATGGGGTTGCCCATGAAAATTTGTTCAACCTTTACGTCAAGTTATAAAAGAAAAACATAAATCTCTGCTTCTCACAGAGATGGAGATTGACTTTATTAGGTCAAGGTTTATTCAAAATTAAAATATTGAGCCATGTTTTCAAGATAAACCCAATAGTGACAAAAACCATGATCCTGAAATTTCACACACAGAGGCACCTTACTTTTTTTGATTTCCAGACGTTCTGGATAGGTGATGTCTCACCTCTGTGCATGCCCAGAACTGCCTCACTCTCAGCAGGGCTGAACAGCTCAGCACTGCAGCCTGAGCAGCCTCCAGAACCTCACGTCCCCTAAGGGGCTCCGTCTGAAGGGTGTTTTCAGAACACACAACAAGATTAGGCACCCCATGAAGTGCACTGGTGGCAGATACTTCCTTTTAGAATAGAGCCAAAGGAAGCCAGCAACCTTCTCACCTATCCCTTCTGCTTAACAGCCTGGGGATTAGAGTGCACACACAGGAAGGAGAAGACCCAGGCTCAGTTCTCTTCACCAAGCCCGAGGTAATCCAAAGCAGCCTCTTAGGGGCACCTTGCTAAATCTGGCCTGGGAGCGAGGCCTCTCCAATCCTGCTACTGAAGCTGCTGAACACAAAGGAATTCAGGACCCCACCAGGCCAGACTGAAAGCACACTCCCATTTCCTGGCTACCTGGGGCAAAATTCTGCTCCCCTTTCTATCCCCACATTTCTTCACATCCACAGCACCGCCCACCACGGTGATGAATCTGTGAAGACAAGTATTCTGTAACATAAAAGGTTAAAATATCTAAATCTTCTTACTATTGGGTTGCCCTATAAATTCCAACCAGATTACTATATCCAGGCATCAAAAATCCTTTCTTAATATTTGTTTCTGCCACAAAAAAATAGGAAAAAAACCACAAACCCATCAAGACTTGGTGAAAAAAAAAAAAAAGCAAACAGCTTTCAGACAGAAATCTCAAAACAGTAAAGGAGGCATTAAAGTGGTGCAGCACCAGCCTTCAAATAACAGGATTTATTATACCCATTTTCTATTGTCATACCTCCCCCTCTCCCCAATTAGATGCAGCCTGTTTCAAATGGTAAGACAAGTATAGATTCCTGGCTCAATTCCCAATCCATTTCTCTGCTTCAGGGCTTCTCCCATTCTCTCTTGCTCACTTGGAACTCACATAACAGCATTGCTAACCCATTTTAAAATGCTGGGAAAGAAAGTTTGGTATCTGCACCTGTAACTCTCATTGCTTTCACTATTTCCAACTTCCTCCTCAAGCCAAGTTTAGATCCCCTATTTAACTTACACACAACATCCTCAGCTGAGGTGCCCTTTATTTTAAATAAGGCTTCAAAAACTCACACTGTGGGAGACTCCACAGAGAACTCAAAGAAAGAAGGTTTGGGATTGAGGAAGCAGCTAACAGGAACACAAGGAATGAGGATAGTAAGAAAGGAGTATATTATGGAGTTTCTTATCAGTTACTATTTGTGCTTAAAAACTGCCCAGCTGATGAATTGTAGGTTTTTTTTCCTGCCCTATACAAAATTGATGCACCACACGTGCACATCAAAACACACAACATATTCCTGCACTCTTATCTCTGCATCTGCCTATCTCTCCATTTCATACACCCTTAAACCCCTAAACTGTATCTTTCCCCACCTTTATAGGGTCCTTCTACTCTAACAGTGATTGTCTGTCAGTTTCACACCCACCTTGTTTCTTAGCCCTTCTCTCTCTCTCCCTGTCTTGGCAAGAGGATGATCAACCTTTCTAAATCTGCCGTGCTCCCTCAGCCTCCTCTTCCTACAACAAAAAATGGTTACCTCCACCCAGGATTCCAATGGAAAAGCAAAGTACATTTTTCTGCAAGATGTGTTGTCCTTGCATGGAGGAGGCATTTGATTGAGATGCAGAGCACCTTCCCCTTTTTCCCCTCCCACCCAAATTTGCTAAAAGATTGCAGCTGTCTCAGCAGAAATGCATCACAGCAGGGTCCTAATATTCATTAAGAACATTGAAATCATATAGAATATCCTGAGCTGGAAGGGCCCCACAAGGATCATCGAAGTCCAGTTCCTGGCACTGGACAGTCCCAAGGATACCAACCTCATTCCCTAAAATCTTAAGAGCGTGGCAGCAGCTGGGCTCTGTCTTCCCAGCTTCCAAGCATGTGTGCACAAGTTTCATTCTGTTCATGTCCTGAGCTATCCAAGCTCTCCTTGCTGGGCCCCGGACAGGTCACCTTGCTGCAGCAACCGCAAAATTCCGACTCCACAATGGAGAAGGTTTCCTCTCCCAGAACACACTGTTAGGGGGAGCTGGCTGCTGCTGCGGGAAGCTGCGCTGGGACCCGCGGGACCGAGCGAGGCTCCCTCTGCCCAGCTCAGCTGCCGCAGCTACCTCTGCTGGCAGGAGGCTGCAGCGGGGGGTTCTGCTCCAGGAACAGGCTCAGGCACCCCGAGCGCCTCAATCTGACCCGGGAGAAGCAGCACAATTCCATTTCTGCCTATGTGTCTTCCCCAATATTCCACCTCTTCAGCAGAATGTATGGCCACGCTGGTCCCCCCAGCCCAGTCACCAGGGTTGGAAAGTCTCTAAACCAGCAGAGGTTCTGCTGTAACGTTTTGAGGAAAGCACCCACGGTTCTCACAGCCACAATTAATTCTGCTGCTCGGAGCTAGCAGGGGAATCACGTTACAATAGTGGCTCCAGGGAAGATGAGAACTGCTACAAGCGGGTTTGATAGCTGTCACCTTCCCCAAATCTTCCCAATCCGCCAATGTTTCTGTTGAGTAAAGAACAATCTCATTGTGCAAAATCAAACAGTGGAAGGATATTTCCCTTCCATGCTGCAACTTAACCTGAAAATATTGATTTTAGAGCAGTTGTCACCGACTGTGACTGCTCTAAATTTCTGAAAGACTTTGTAGCCTCCAGCAGAGTCTGAATACAGAGATGTTCTGTCACAGCTGCTTCCTCCATCACTGCAAGTGATAGCTTGAAAAGGAGTTTGCACTTACATTGTCCATACTTTAAGCATGTAGCTAAGTGGAAGTTTTCACAAGCATATTATACACTCAAAAATGAACAATATATCCCCCAAAGGATTTCTAAGGACAACAAAAAGTAATTCAAAATACTACTCTCTAGCACATAAAGCACTAAATGCTGGGTTTCAGTGCTCTGTAGGAGTTGTATAAAAACTTTAGTTTGTATGGACAAGGCTTAATGGGGTTTTTAGTTTCATAATTAAAAAAACAGACACAACCATAGCAAACTCCTGAAGAAAACCTGGTTTAAGTATCCGAGAGGTCACGTAAGTACGACAGTAATAAAATCACATTGTAAGGCAGGGTAGGCCAAACCACCTGCTACAGAAGCAGACAGAGGAGTAGAAACTTGTGACATACCTTTATAAGCACAGATTTAAAAAAGAAGTGTTAAGGTGATATGTACAATTTTCATATCCAAAATGTATTATGTAGGCACCAGAGGCTAGAAGGATATGGCATGAAAGGAGCTGGTCACAGTGAGGTGGACACAGCACGAACAGCCCCTGCAAACAGAAACAACTTTCCTGTGTTGGGAGCTGAGCCAGCCAACCACTGCTGCAGAGGTGCAACAGCACCATGACCATTATAGACAGTGGGGAAGGGAATTCTGAAGGATGCAAAGCCCAAAGTGCACATCAGCAGGAAATGTGTATTAAATATTCCGTGAAAAAAAACCTTCCAAAATAAACTTCTTGAAGATCTACTTTTCAAAAGCCTGTATTTTATTTTACAAAAAGCTTTATAAACCAACAACCAAAAGAAAAGGCAAATCCGAGCATAAAGCAGCTATTTTACCTGTCATATTTTCATCTTTGTCACTGTAAATGACCCACATAACCTACAGTTTCCTGAGCCACCTCAGCTAATACACAATTAAGTTTATCCCGTGCTTCCTGGCGTTTTTATGCACAGTTTCTGATCTTTGTCCCTGGATTAAAATAAGGCCACTGCAGGTCCCAGGCTCCTTTGCCCCCTGCAGGTGCCCGCGGCCGGGTCCCGGCCAGCGCCGTGCCTCCCCGCCCTGCCGAAGGGCTGCCGGCCGCGCTGCCAGCGCCGGGCTTGTCCCGACTCGCGGCCCCTGCGCTCGGCAGCTGCACCGGGCAGGCGAGGAGCAGATATTCCAGCTCTGCCTGTCAGCTCTGCATTTCAAAGGCTGTGCCTGGGTGTGGGAAAGAATAAAGAGGGTCTGCAAGTCCACATGCAAAGCTCCGCACTCTGCTGCCCCAACTGCCAGGCTGGGGCTCAGGACCCGAGCGCGTCCCCTCCCGCCCCTTCCCACCGAGTCGTGCTCAGTGGCACAACCTCCATTTCTCTTCCATCTATCTGTCAAACTACACGTCCTTTAATATACATATTTTAAAAATTTGAATGCCCAGAGAGAGCATCCAAAACAGGCAAGGCTACTGCCTTGAAGAAAGAGGGTTGCAGAAAGAGCAGCTAGTGCAGTTTCTCAATCATTCACTTAAAAATCATAGAATAATAGAATGGTTTTAGTTGGAAAAGACCTTAAAGATCACCTAGTTCCAACCCCCCTGCCATGGGCAGGGACACCTTCCACTAGACCACGTTGCTCAGAGTCCCATCCAGCCTGGCCTTGCACTCTTCCAGGTATTAATTTGTGGAGTCTTCTCCATGGATAGAGGCTTTTTAATGCTAGAACCTATTTTCATGCAGATGGATGGTTTCCTTAGCCCAAAATCAGACTACTGTTGTTCCTAAGAGGAATGTTACATCTTCCCAAATCTCTTTCACCAGCTGCAACGGGCACATCTCTGATTCACAGCCATGACTCAGATTTTAAGCAGGGTGTACATCTAGTCTCTTCAATTTGTGGCTGCAGGAAGGCTGAGATACAGCATTACCAGTACACTAAAACATGTGCCAGCAGACACCCACCAGGGGGAAGGGAGAATTCCACTTGGAATCACTGAGACAACGCTACAGATGAGGTTTATATGACTCCTTTTCATGGCTTCAGATAGCAGTCAGGCAGAACATACGGGCAAAACCATGAACATATTTTTGAAAGCCCAATCTCCAAGTCTTTTTGAGCCACCAGATGGTGAGATGACCCCTAAACTTAAATGTTCAAATATTCATTACTGCTATTTATATTAGTAGCTATCATTTAAGTCTGTTATGAGCATCACCCAGCACAGAGGATGCAGATTGCATACAGAATTCTGGCCACTGCTGCTTTCACTCTGCACTGAGAAGCAGATGGCTCTTCAGCTACCAACCCACTGATGGGAACCCCCAGCCCCAGCTCCCACAGGAATATATTAATGAATAAATCACAGGTCCCTTCTCTAAATTATTGTTTGAATATTGCAATTGAAAAATACACGAAAAGCCTTGGGAAGCAGGTAAGAGCTCATCCGTTTCGATTTACCTTCAAGCCAGTTTAAGTTTGTACCCATCCAAGAGAGGTGACAGGCCCTGCTTGCTTTATTAAGACTGGGGCACTCTTCTGGTCAAGGAAAGAATGAAGACAGACTCAAAAAGGCCAAGTCTCACGTTTCTTGAATGCCCACTGGCATCACTGCTTGTGCCTCTCTTTAAAAGAGAACAAACCCTGAAAAGAGCATGTGATGTGCTGGATTTTTTGCACTACAACAAATTCCGAAGCGTAAGGATCAGCAGATCGTTCACACCCTTCCACTGACAGCTTCCTCTGGATTAGCTCCAGGCAGCACCTCACTCCATGCATCTCACCCCTCTGAAGGAGCCAAATGCCTGGCATTTCTTAACACAAATCCCATAAAACATCCTGAACTGGCTTCAAATATACAGATGAGTACACAGTATCATGAGTTTCAGACATTTTTTTTTTATTCTATCAAACTCAGGTTTTGGTGATCACAAATTCGATTAAGCTGGAGACTGGAAAGAAGAAAGGAAAATGGATCAATGAGTAGAGTTTTTAAGAAAACAGACCAAGTACAGCTAATGAAACTCAACTGAAACTGCTCAATATAATGTGAAATACTACCACAGAAGTACTGCACTTTTTATCATATATACCTAGGAGGTTATAGATTATATAACCAACATTAAAAAATGGGCAACAGCAATCTGCCAGGTTTCAAGACTGCCCTCATATCACTCCTCTTTAGTAACTGTTGACAGCTACACTGCTACTGTTCTGAGCTGCTGGAAAAAGCGAGTTTGACACACATCAGAACCACCAGCTTCCACGAAAAGGTGATAATTACAATGTTTGCCATTCAGTGATTATGTTAAGAACAAGGTCTCTTTCAGATGGGAACAAATCTAACAATCTCCTTATACATCCACTTCTCCTGTAAACACTAATATATCGAATCTCTGGGTGGGTAAGAGCCAGACTGAAAGAACTGATGCCCTTGTCAACTTTGCCAGTGGCTATACAGACACTGGCAAGTGTTTTGTCCTACACAACTTTCTGTAGTCCCAAAATACATGGTTTTCTGTTCATGGTATACAACTACATCAAAGATTTGGAGAGCAAATTTTATAGAACACTAGTGTGTGATTTTATTTATCTCAGTGGAAAAGTGGAAGGAAGGACACACAAAGCTGGTATAGCACTCCTCTGTAAAATACCGGAGATTTACAGCTAATCCAGAAGCTCTAGAAAAGGGTTCACATACACCAAGTTCACCAGTGGTTCAAGTGTAGTTTGTACCTGATACTGTAACAGACCAGTAATGCATGCAGCCAGCACCTTCCCCAGCTGAGGAGGAGGAACTTATGATTGTGTTAATGCCACCTGCTTGTTACTCCAGCCAAAACAACCAAAAAAGTGAGTATTTCAGTTTTGCTTAAATCACCACTCACCTTTCAGTCACAGGGGTCCTAAAAAGAGTGCAGACAGGAATGGTGGAAGTAATTCCCTAAATGACTGGAACTGTTTTAGAAGTGACAGACAATACCTTTTGGCTTGCTCTGTACTGCTTCTGAGGTTTAGTCCTTCACTTCCCAGATGCATACACAAGGCTGGGCTTACTGGGGAGACTAAGGGAGCTTTCCTGTCTTGTGCTGTGCTCCTGGGACAGCTGGTGGGAGCAGAGGCAACACCAGCACACAGCCAGATGCCAAACAGCCACACTCTCATCTACTTCTACTTTTGCTGTCTGTTATTTTCTTCCCACATGTGTTTATCAAAGTCTTGCACTGTTTTGAAATTATTATACTCAAACACTTTTTTGATCCTTCCTCTTCTTTTCCCTGACAAAATTGAAAAAGGCTGTTTTCTTATCAGCTCAGAAGCGCAGTACAACTTACCATAAACAAGTAAAGACAAATTCAGATTCGTAATAAGAGAAAATAATCAGTACAAGAACAATTGCTTCTGGAGAATATGTTTTCATACATCGTGGTATCTTAGTACTTACCATGTTTGTAAAAAGCAAGGACAGTCCTAAAATATTTGTCCTAGGGTACAAAGAATTTATACTCAATAATCAATACTATTTTGCAGTACTTGTTTTTAAAGTCAACTTCTTTAAGGATAAGAAATGTCTTTCTAAGCATTACTGAAAGATATCAATTTATAAAATTTATTTCTCCATTGACCAATTTCTGTACTCTGCTTTTTTGGAAAGGTGATGTACTCATTGAAAGTAATGATACTCCTTGCTTTGCAAACAGTTTATGTTATGTTGATTAAATATCTTTCATAGCTCTGGCTGCCTTGTGTGTATGAACACACTAAAATGCAGGTACACACTTTTCTTTCCTAGAACTAGACAATCAATCTCAAGAGAAACATCATAGAAATACCTTTTCAGTTAGTGTAAGAATGATCAGCAGTACTCAATACCAGAGGCAAAATGCAGTTTCATATTAGGCATGTATGAGCTGTATGAAACCATTATGTTTTCAGTCTCAGCTGTACGGGGTCCTATACACCAGCAGGTCATACATGTCAATAGGCTTATGACAAACAAAAAAAGCAGTACAGTTATACCAGTTTCTTCTAGTAAAAAATTAAAACTCTACAGCATTTTTGGCTGTCTTCTCTTTTTACAGTCTGCCCCTCCCGTTAATACCCATTAGCACCTCATATTTTGAACCTACACTTGCCAGAGGTATTGGCTGCCAGGCTGAAGCTCTACACTATAAACTGCATCCCTGTGTGCCAGCAATGATTTCAGTGACATAACCCAGCTACAGGGGTCTGAATTTTGCACTACTTTTTTCCTGAGGGGGAAGATGTGATCTATAAAGTAGAATTCAAAATGTTTCCCAGCTATAACCACATTTCCTAAGAGGCACCAAAAAGACTGAGTTTGTGTGTAATTATGAAAGACATCATCTGGGGATGCCAACTGCACTGAAAGAGATGAATGTTTTTAACTCACTAAACATGTCTCAACTCAGCAGCATGTGTATCTAAAACCCAAAATACTACTTTTGATGGTTTAGATATGCAAAAATTCAGAGATAAGATAATGCTAAAACTTTGCACATTTGGGCTAGAGCAGTGAAGTTCTTGTGTTGTCTATGAAATGACTCTGAAAATAAATTGGTCAAGACTTTTTCAAACTCAGCCTTAAAATTTTGCTACTGCAATCTATATTTAAATAAAGCTTTTATTAACCCTTTTATGAACAAGCTTAAAATCTGTTGACTCAAATACAAGTTATAAGATAAAACACATTTGTTTCCAGAAACTTTGGTGTCAGTGTTAGTTTGTTTTCTGGAGAAAGGATCTGATAATTCAGCATTCAGGCAATATTTTTTCCTTTTTTTTTTTTGGTATTATGTAATAGAATATTGCCCCTATTTTTTGTCCTAAGATGTAATGAATTAATTTTTTTTATAAAGCACAGAAATGCTCCACACTGAAATAGATTACAAGTCATTCCAGTAAAAATCTATGCTGATGTGTCTCCTGTTTACTAAACCTGGTGACAGTATAAGCACCTGTGCTGTCTCCCACCACACAGAGACAACTCTAAACTAACACTTGAGACAATGATTTACTGCACCATATTCCAATCAGTTAAAAATCCTCACTTCTTTAAGACATAAATCCACGTGAAAAATCTACATCTTAGCATAGTGGGATAAAACACCACAAATATGGAAGGAATGTTTACTGTCCTTTATTGTTTATTGCCCTTTATTCATCCTTAGCAAAATCCACATCTGAAAAACATAGCACCACTTCTTGATGCATTTCCTAGTTAACCACAGAAAGTTTCCTATATCCTCTAGATAGCATATGAATGCAATACCACTTAAGAAATAAGAGACAGCAACAATCTGAGAGTTGGAGAGAAACCTTTCTTTCTAGTGAAGAACCAGAAAAAGAAAAAAAGGGTAAAAAACTCCCTCCAAAGGTGTTTTATTTCTTTAAAATTAGTTCTTGATGTGTGGATTTTTAGTAGATGATACCACACAATCTAAAAAAATATTGCAAATAATATATATCTACATATGTATTTTTATATGCACACAAATCTGGCAAAAATAGAACATTTAAAATTAATATTTTTCCTGTCAATCATAATTGCAGGCCTAGCCATGAGAAAGCTCTTTTCTGCAGCAGGCATTCAGTGTGTTCAAACTCTCAATGCTCTAAAATTCCATTCACTTCCAGTGGTAGAGTTAGTACCTTTTAAAATTACAGTTTGCTTGTTTGAGAGTGAACAGTCACCATGCCAACCCTGATGAACAACACAGGACATGAAATAGCCTGTGGATTTCTTGTCTCACCCTAACAGCTGGAAATCTAATTGGGGCAGAGGAAAACAAAACATGATAAAAACAACCATAGGAGTCAGGAGGGAAAACAAGAAACAAGCAGTACGAGTTTATGTGGAAACAAACATAGATACCCTTCCATGTAGTGTTTCTACCCAATACATTGGAGAAGAAACATTTTTCAGTTACCAGTCTGCTTTATGCTTTCCCATGAAGAAGGTGGTTTCACAAGCCACTGAACTCTATCTTTGATGTTCATGATAACTACTCCTAAGTTTGTGAACTACACCACTTAAATCCCCTCAAACATCAGTTTATTTTCTCTTGTAACATATTCCTGCAGTGTGGGATTAACAGACACAGGGGAGGCCTCCAGGCACCGAGAATGTAAATCAGCCTAATCTCAAGAAAACAAGATGTGCACTTAACCATAAATATTTTTTATAATCACATCAAACATGACATACCTGGTATTCAGTTTTATATAAATTAGTTGTTATGTCAGACCTACTTCTGAGGTTATCCAAAACCCAAACATGTAACATTATTTCTACTCTTCAGGCCTGAATAATATTTACAGACATTAATGCTATATCCAGCTCTACAATCATTCGAGACACATTATATAACTTTATTTTTTTATTTGACAAGCAGCAGTATCATGTTCGTCATTTTTTTTACATTTTAATGTAGATACAATTATTAGGTTATCTGTCATATTACAATATTTAGGTTTTTTGTGTGATTTTTTTTTTTTACTTTGTCTTAAGATACATTAAAAAACATCAACTGCAAACGTGAAAGGGGAGGGAAAAAAAAAAGCATGGTACCCAACCAATTCTCCACATTTCAGCAATACTTCACTCATTCTTTTAGTAAAGTTTTAAGAAATGTCATAATGACATGAGCTTGAAATATCTATAGGCATTTTCATTGACGCTCATGACATGGCACTGGTGATGTTGTAAACAGCAGAAAAACAGGGGCTGCCAAGTGACCAATTATGGAGGCACAGGCCTGCCTCTTCCCACAGGAACACACCAAACAGTGACAGCAATGATCTCCTTACAATCATACCTGCAGGATTGCAACATCATGCTACATAACTGTACTCGTCTGCAGAGGCCTGGCTTCGCTCTATGTACTGTTTGTCTATCAGGACTTCAATACACTTCTTAATCATGCTGATACTGGGGTTAAACCTAGCTCTTGATTGGCTAATTACCTGTAAAAGAAAGACACAGGTTTTGGGTTATTATTATTTTTCACAGTTATAAATGTCATCTAAGTATTTGCTAAAGGCTTTAGGGCGAATTCTGTGTATTTTTCGTTTAAAGACAGGATTAAATAACCCTGGAATAGTTAATTTATAACAACCAAGAAAGCATCTCTGTGCATTAGTGTCAAGACACTGAAACTGACTGCTCAGCTCACTGGTTACTTTGGCTGCATGTTCCCCAGATCTTTTCATTCCTCTTGCTTGCTTCATTTATCACAGTACAAATGAAGATAAATATCCATGTTAAAAATTAATCTAATACTAACACATTTCTTCACTTTTTTCACAGTGGAGTTCCCCTACCACTAACCTCCTTTCCTATACGATTGGAGACAACCAGGATGAACCTCTCTTAAGTCACTGAAGACAGACCTACAATTTAGTGAGTTCCATCTGGCTATGCTGGAACTTTTTAATATGTGCAGTAAAAAGTTATTTATTGTAAAAACAAATCTATATTTGCATTGTGGAAGAAATTGCCACTGCAGGCAAAACTTTAGATGTATCTTAGTAGTTCCCAGTTTTACCCATTCTCTTGTAGAGAAGGGGAGGAAATTGTGTGTGATAACAGAACATGCAAATCAGTAAGTTGGAAAATTCTTCAAACAAAAGATCTTACTACTCAAGTGTCACAATATATTTTCCCCGTAGTTTTTAATTTCTTCTGTAAAGAAAATTGTTTTTATTTCAGCTGAATTTCTTCTTTTCTTTACAACATTTCATGGCTGGCTTTGTCCCAGCTCTAGAGTTTGCTGGGGCCCTCTGTGAGCCAACAGAACTCACCAGGTGGAACTCACCCAGCAAAGCAAACAAAAGGCTCAAAAGAGTGAGTTTTGTTGGGCTAACAGCCAAGGGTCTGGTATGTTCCACAGCAGCACAAGTGAGGAGAAACTGGGTGCTAACAAGCTGATAGATCTGCTCAGATTTCACCTAACTTAGCCCTCCACTGAAGCTGATGGTCATCACCACCACATTTCATGTATTTACTTAAGAGAGAGTGAACGAAAGAGAGAATTTTGTATTGGTACAGGTTTTTTTTGTTGTTGTTTTTTTTTTATCCAAGACAGTACAAGTAAGAAGGATAGACAGAAATACTGATGGTCAGAATAAAAATTTTCTGGGAATGACTGCTCTGATGTCTCCCCTCCACTACTATTCCAAACTTACTCATTTTATGGGAAAAGCTACCTTGTCCTGCAGGCTACTGCAACACCGAGCTAGAATTGAAATTATCAGGGCGTATCTAACACAATTAACAATTCCACAAAGACCACATGCTGACATATACAGGTCTACCAAGGGCCTGGAGTATTTTCCTGGACACCTTACCCTGAATGAAATGTGTGGTGCTATAGTCTAAGTGTTAGAATCAGAGCTAACCTTACATTAGGGTTAGGAGTCTCTCAAATACCTCTCTAACAGTATAACCCTGCCCTTATAGCTAAGAAAATAATATTAATGAGGTGAGAAAATATTAACTATTCATAGTTAACGGACTCCTTTCAGAAAGATTTGTTCTTACTCAAGAAGTCAAACAGCAAAATTTTAATTGATACATGATATATAAGAATATAGCCATAGTGATAAAAGTAACAATGGCACCAGAATTAGTAACAATATCACAACTTTACTCTCTACTTTGTTTTTAACTGAGTAACCATCAAAATATCCACCTTCCTAGAAAAGCTGAATAAAAAGGTCCTAATGTTACTATTCTGCAAGAGCCCTGCAAGAGCAAAACAGCAAGGGCATATAAAGTCAGTGGCCCTTCCGTTACACAAAGGAAGAAGTAATCAGAAAGAATTTGTTTCCAAAACATAAAAAATTGTAATCTATTTCACTCTTACAAACTGGTGCCAAGCAAAGTACATTTTAAGAAATTTTTCTAATAATTTGACAGTAGGCAGAAAAAAGTATTTTCAAAGATGAAAGGGCTTGCCTATCATTTTCTAGTTTTAATTGCAAATTCTTACATGATTTCACCATAATTGCATGGATGATTTAAATAATGGGAAACCAAATAAACAAAAGTTTTGAGAAGAATCAGGACCTGTGCTGCCTCATCTTTTAGATATTCAAAATCAGATTTCTTAAATTAAGCTTGCTTTCAGACTGTTTGTGTATAAACACTTCTTCAATATCCAAAATCTTTAAGAGGTCTCACACTGCATCTTCTGGGCTTACAAATTCCCTGTTGCTGCTTTTTTTTTCTAGAAATATAAATTAAGTGGTGGGTGTGCTAAACTGTTTCCTCCACCACCACAAATTACTCAATGTCTCTCCACCCTATACTCAAAATAGTTGAATAAAGCAGGAATCTTTATTCCCCCTCCCACCAGTCTGCTCTGAGGCCATCCAGATAGGCTCAGAGACACAAGAATGATTAAACTGAAGAAAGAACACTTTGGAAGGTTGAGAAAAGTAAAACTGGGAACTGGTTGTAAGGAGCAAATGTTAGGCTGGAATGAGAAATACAATTAGGCAAGCAACCAGCAGATGGGAAAGTGGGAGAAAAACTAAAAGAAATAGCACTTCCTTCCCAGCCAGCCTGTGACAGTTCACAGATCATTAATCTGGAATCTAAAAAATCTAAAGAACTGTACCGCTTTGTGGAAAAGGGAGATTAAAAAGTGCATGTCTCCATACTCAGACAACCTTTAAAATTTAAGCCATGAGTTATAACAAAATAATGATTAGAGCACAAAATTGGCTAAGTGCTTCTGCGGAAATTCCATACTAGAATATCCCTATTCAAGTTTTCAACTGAACCCATAGCTCTGGCAATGATTTTTATAGATACAACATCTCTTGGCATAGAACCAGCTAACAGGAAAGAGCAAGAACTTAATGCTTTAGTGCTAAGACACATTTACAAGATTGCGGGATCCCAGCTAGAGCTCCAGTACTGCAGCTCAAAGTACACCCCAGGGAAATTCTCACTAATTTCACTGGAGTACTGGTTTCCACATGGTTGAGTTTTGTAGTCTGATGTTTTACCCTACTATCCTGAAGATTTTTACGAAATCAAGCTTAAGAGAAGGCCTTTCTCTCACCTCCTGAATCAGAGCATTATGCCGCAGCACTTTACGAGCTTTCATGATACGGACTATAGCAGCTTGAAGGTACATTTTCCTGTCCTCATCTACAGCACTTCTGGTCTGCTCCATCTCCTGTGATACAGGAAGAACAGCAATGCTTAAAATACAGTAAGACAAATAAACACTGCATAGAAGTATCTTGAATCCATACTTTTTACTTTACTAGAAGTGGTGAACTAATACAAAAATGCAGGTGAAGTTCAATTCCACGCAAAGTTTGTCTGTAAACCAAGGATATCAGGTTTCATGGAAGTCAGTGGGAAGGTAGAAGAGAGCCATCTAAACCAACATTTTTGCTAGGGAGAAAAGCAAGCAGAATTGAATATAATGTATTGAGTTTGGCAGCACATACCTATCCTGTACAAAATCCTGTGTCTTAGGAGATACACTGATTAACAGTGAGCCAGTAAACACGGATTAACAACACAGGAGTTGATTTTAGTTGCCAAAGGACACAAAACCATAGGAGAACAGTTGACTGGTTCTGCTGTTCTTGCAAAAAGTTGCTTTTATAAACACCAGCAACAAAGAAGTCTCATGAGATAAACCAAACATCAATACCATTTGGTACATTTTGTTTATCTTTTTCTTCTACTTTCTAGTTCCCTATTTCATCTTCTCTTGCCTATATTTTAAGCACAAGAAAGTGTGTTGCTTAAGCTTTAAACCTACAAAATTTCTTTTGTAAATCTTTCTTCTGTAGATCTTAGTGAATCTGATATCTGCTTACACGAAATTAATGCAGTAAATTCCATTTTAGAAAAATAAGCTTTCTAAGCTATTCCAGCTAGAAACACCAAAGAATACTTGCCTGTGGCGTGTCTTTCTGCATTGATGTGGTAATTTTAAACTTTGTTCGTTTACTGCTGAAGTTCATATTTAATGAAAATGTAGACTCTGCCTCTATATCTTCCTGCAATAAAGAATTGTTTTTAAAAATCAAGAATGAAAACAGAAAACAGAAACAATTTACTTTGAAAAGTTGCAATTAGGAACTTACATAGGTACAAAAAAATCTCAGATTTGTAGTTGGAAATTCTAAAATGCCACTTGAACCCGATCAATTTTTAAAGCTAGTTTAACTAACCTATAAATCAAGTCTATTTCAGAAAAGACTATGAAGAACTCTGCCATAATATTTTTTTTAACAAGCAATTTATGTTTGAATATTTTGATAGTTTATCTTAGTTGCAAACACTCTCCATTTAAAGTCATTTTCTCCCTGTAAAGAAAGTAGGATTTGCATTTATTTATGACAGCACCTCAAGGGGGAGCTGCTGCTTTCACAATTTTTACAAAAGTTGTCTTCCAGAATTTAAGGAAAAACATCTAAGCATTTTGTTATGTTATAGCAGAAACATCTGACAAACTGCAACTTCTACAGTGCATATCTATCTGCACATTTCTAATACTTTCCTGTCAGAATCTCAATTCTTTTCTACACATATATATATATGTATATATATTTCCCTGCAGTAAAAACACCTTTACATTCAACACAGCATCACTGGACTGATCTCTGCCATTTCCAGGCAAGAGTCTGTACCAGTATTACCAATTTCCAGCAGAATAAAGTTACTGGGATTCTGAGACCTTGGAATCTTGCCAAACTGTCTAAAGCATGAACATTTTAGTAAACACAGTAAATATTTATCTAAATATGCACTCAGACCAGTATTAATTCTAATTTTATATCCTGCAACAAATAGTCTTTGTTCCAATATATATAAAAACCAGGATACCAGGTGTAGTGTAGAAAATATAATGAGAAAGGGGAAAGACCAATAGCTTTAAAAATAATAAGCTAACAAAAAATAGGCTAACATTAACTTTAAGCATTATTCTGCTGACATGGCTGAATATAAACCAAAATAAATTGTGTACTGAGCATGAACTCAAAAAGCATGATTCTAATGAACCACTGAAGATGTCGCCCAAAGTGTCTCATGCTCTTTTCCCCCCACCCGTTCAAAAAATGAACAAACAAGCAAAAGCAAACTACAATGTTTAATACACTCTACTTTTCTGTTTGGCTCAGATACAGGTAAAGAGAAGTTTGTGTATTGAATTCCACTGCTTAAGCCACTAAAGTTCACTTGTTTATTTAATAAGTAAGCTGATAGAATGTCTACGGATCTGCTATCACATTGCTGGATGGAGTGCAAAGAAAACAGAAATAGTAAAGATGCCTGAATACAATAGACTGGAAGGTAAAGAACTGGAAAATGCAGTGGTAAACATTAAAAAGTAAAAGGGTTGGAAAGCTGTATTATTCCTTCTTCTGTGACATAAGCTTTAAGACTCTGGGTGAACCTTATACAACAGACATAAATAAATGTAAATCCTTTAAATAACAGGCAACTTTCTAAGATTATGAAAAGTCTCACTCTTTTCTGTAATAGCTCGCAGTGTTTTATTTGACCCATGGTTTAACAGACATCTTCCCAGGAAGTGTTCCAACCTGAGCTCATTTCTAGTTATTGGAAGCATGTCCTATGCTTCAGCCAAGCACCAGATCTTCCTTGTGATCTCACTTTCCATTTCCTAAAATTCTCCTGGTTAAAAACAAAAGCAGCTATCAGAGCAGCTTTGGATTTCTTTTTGCAAGCAAACTGAACAGCTTATCTCAGTTTTTTTGTGTCTGATACTGAGTAGTGGGCTTCCTGGGCTAGCTGGAAGCACATGCTAATGTCTATGTGGGATGCACAGGCACTTCTGCAGTGTTTCTTACTTTAACAGAGTAAAGTCTGTGCCCTTTGCTGTATGGGAAAAAAGGTTTCACATAGGCATACAGGAGGATGAGACAGAGTCAGAAAGTCAACCATTGCCTTAATCACAAACAAAGCTCAGATATTGCTAGAATTCCATGAAATTCATGGAATGATAATTCTGACAAATTGCAGCAAAAATCCTCTCAGAGAAGTCCTCCTTGCTCTCTTTCTTCCTCCTGTAATCTGTCAGCAAGGAAGAACATGGTTGCTGTTGCTTTCAGTCTCTTAATCCCATAAATAATTTTTTAGGATCATTTTAAGACTCTGGTTTAGTACTCAGGCTCCTTCCCATGATCCAGTACAACTTTGAAAGCAATGCAACAGAAACAATAAACAGTCCCTGCATTATTACCTTTTCAGCAGACCATGCTGCTGTGGGCATGGAAAGCCTGTATGTCAGGCACTCTACTTCCTCCTGTCTCTTTCTTTATAAATAGAGATTTACAATTTTTCACAAGGGTCAAAAATAAAGCTTAGAAAAATAAAAGTAAACAATGGATATTAAAAAAAGTCCTCAACAAACATCAGAAAGACAAGACTGAAAACAAGAAACTTTTTTATATCATTATGGCATACCTTGTCTGAGTCATGGTTGATCATTTTGACATCAAGCAAAGATTTGATGGTTTTTGTCAGTTCCTTCTCATTCATTTGTGTACTGTCCTGAAGCTCCTTGTAACTGACAGTCTCACTGTTGTTGAAGGCAAGCAACACTGCCATTTGGTATGTTGTGACCATGGCTACATAAGGTTTGCACAAATAATTCATTTTTACTTCACCTGTAATGATACAAGTAGTATTTTATAAACTGATGAAAGGTGCTGAAAAGTCATCTGAAGCCTAACTACCAGAGCTCCTCATACATTTCCAGCCATTCAGCCTAAGTCTGTACTTAACACTTGAAATGGAACAATGACAATTGATGTTGTGAATTTACATGTATACAATGTGGCCTACAGCAAGGCTCCTGCCCTGATTAACTATAAACACTAGACAAATAGTGCAATGTAATTTATAATAATAATTAAAAAAGAAATTCCAAGTAGACTCAACACATTGCAATGCACAAACTTCAATTAATAGCTCACACAGAATTTCAGAATAGTGATTAACAGGGAAGTTGTTTAAAGAACAGATTTAAAAACAAAGTAAAATACTTGTTCATCAAAAACTTTTCATACTCTTACATTCTTAAATTCACATGAAAAACAAAAAGCACTGAAGAAATCTGCCTGAAAGCAGATTTAGATTTTCTGTGTGAAGGTGAGTGTGAATTAAGAGTAACCTGTTATCAGAACTAGATTTTCATTACATTACATTGTTGTATGCTGGTATGGTTTTCACCTCCATGTGATATGTTACAGTGCTCAGTTGTTAAAGCCTGATACTGAAAGCACTTAAAATAAAACATGATTGACTGACACTAAAATAAACTATAATTTAATACATGTCTTCTAAGGTGTTTTTAACATATATTCCTCTATAGTAAATATAAATATGTAGTAATCTAGATACTCACATACCTGAGTAAAATAGCATAATATGCATTCCTAAAATTATTTCGTATTTATGTAAGGGACATCTATACTACAGAAACAGTTCCAGGGCAATTGTTTTTAACTCAGCAGTTCTGCAGTGCTTTTTTGCAGTTAAGAACATACAACTCTAGTTTTACTTGGATTTAATAAATCACAGGTATGTAAGTTTACAAAACATAGATTTTGGAAATTTTGAGTAGTAAATACTAAATTAATTTATAACATAACATAGGTCTGTTCACTTTATATGCAAGATAATGTTCCAACACCCCCATCTTTTGCCATTTGGAAAGAACTTTTAGCAAGTAACTGTCAGATCATAAGTTTAGCAAAGCACTTCTTTTTACCTGTACAAAGATAATGTAGCCAAGTAAGCTTCCTTCCACTAAAATGCTGACTGTAAAATAATTCAAACTGCAAAACAAAATGAGCATCAATTAGTCACACATGTAACTACTAACAGTAGTTTATCACCACCCTACCACCCTAATGAAGAAATACTGGTTTTATGTCCATCACACTGGATGCAAACATTGCAGATAAATTCATGACAGCATTTTCCTTTAGAAGATGAGTGATGACTGAATCCTAATTTAAGGTCTACCTCTGGTAATGAGAAAAACTTTAATAGATTCAAAGAACCTTTCCCTAAAATGGGATCAAACTCCTTAAACCCCACAATGTCAACACTGTGTACACACACCAATTTGGCTTATTCTGATTTGGTCTGACAACTCTGATTAACATTGAAGGAAAACATAAAAACAAGGACTTTTGACCTCTTTAAGAATTAGGTGTTTCTCCACCCACAAGCTTGCACAGTATGAAAACCAGTATTTGTACACTACTCAGCTAAATATACATTTACAGGAAGCTCCAGCAGTCTCAGAAAAAGCTGCTGAACAGGTTGCCCAGTTACAGAGGTACTCACATATTTTGGAGTGCAATTGCAAAACTTTTTTTTTTCTTTCTAAATCCTTGCCAGAATCCTAAGAGAACTCTCTCAATGGGTCAAATGATCGAATTGGACAGTAAATAAAGGCATTGTCAGACAATTTTGAAAGACTTCCCCCTCAAGGTCATGTTCTTATGTCCAATAATACAAAATTTGTATTGCCTAAATTGTACTTCACCATTAAATACACCTTAGCAAAGCTCAACACAAATATTTTGAATTTTAACAAATATTGTATAAGCAACATTTAGAATACAATAATATAAGCAAAAGCAACAAAATACTCCACCTCTACAATGCAGAAAAAAATCACATAAGAAGAAAATATTTGGCTAAGGTAAAACCTTTACTGCTTTGAGAAATCGTAAAATTAGCTTTAAAGAAGTTTGCACAAAGCTTGACTTTGAACAGTTTCTATGAAACAGGGAACAAGAAACCTGTATTTGCATCTTAATCTCCTATTAAGGCTGTTCAGATTTAATATTAGAAACAGAATCTTCTTTTATCTAAATATTAGGAGTTGGTTTGAAGCTAAGAACCAACCTAGTTAATTTGATTGTATTTATTAGCATCTCTCAGGAATCACAAAGAGTAGAAGAGAGATGTGAAAAAGCTATGCAAATACATACAAATTCAGTAAGGTATTTGGGTGACCCTTCCACATTTCATATGGACTGGAAACATGACAACCATGATTTACAATCAAAATGAGGCAGCTCAAGTTTTTCTCTGTTAGAGTGATGATCTTTCATTTGGAGTTACTGTACATTTTCCACATGTTTACAGGAAGCCTCCTACTAACCTACCATCTGTACACTTTTTTCCAGTTCCTGAGGAATTGCAAATGTAGAAGAAGGAGCCTGAGTTAGAGGCCATGCACCAGCCTAAAAGTATTGGGAAAAATAAAAGTATTAACATTTTCCTACAACATATATATCAAGAAAAAGTAACACACTTAAATAGATGTATAGTTTATATTATGTCATAAGACAATCAATTGACTCTGGAAATTTTACTGATCACTTCCTACTGTACCTTCTGCACACCCACCCTGAGGTATTAATTGAGACTGAAATTTTATGCCACTATTGTTTAGGGACCTAGTGGGTTAATTTTACAAAGAAACACTAGGAAAGCAAGTAATTTCACAACAATCAAAAGCCATCAGTTTCCATATAAAGAAGTAATCATAATAAGAAAAATTGTACACTTGTTATCAAAACATCAAAAATAAGTACAAATAACTCAGCAGTAATAAACATACATTAGTACCTGTAGAACATATATCTGAAAACTAATTCCCAAATCAATGATTGTGTCCTGGTTTTTGATAAAGTTGTTGAATTTATTGTTGAGATCAGCACTAACACTCATGTCTGTATACATTCGATGGAGCTTGCTGGTAAATTCATAACCACAGGCTTGCTGTGAAGAAATATTGTAACAGGTTTCAAAGTCAAAACAGTATTCATTGCATAAATTATGTTCCCTCACTAATACAATATGAAAATCTGGTCAGCAGAAGTGTCATTATATTTACAGAAAACACTAGTTACAATAAAAAACAAGCACTGTAAAAAAAAATCAACACATTTATCTTAGTTTCACTTTATATACATTGACCTATATGAACAATATTGTTTTATAAAATTGAAAGACATGTTGATAAAAGTCCTTGGTACTTTTATAAAGCTAATACAAATTATTTGAACACAACTAATAAAACTATCCAAAACCTCATAAAAACCTCAAATGCCTAGGTGATACTCAGACTTTTATCTTTCATAGACTACTGAAAAACTAGTTTTTTCTTTCAGCTATTGGAATCAGATTTACTGATTGCTAAGCTACCTCTGGCACCCTCTGCTGCTCCCTCTCAACACTACATATTCCTACATTTGTTCATTCTGTGTTAGAAGAATATTACCTTACCTTTAGTTTATTTATCATTGCTTCTTCAGAATCCATAGACATAGACAAACCATGAATTAATCTTTTTGCCAACATTCTGGCATAGAACTGCATTTAAAAAAAACAGAGATGAGGATTTTAAGAAGCACAACCACAATCTTCAAGTATGCTTTAAATGTAACATTTTAACCTTTAGTGAATATAAAAAGTTACCTTTTGGAATACATCTTTGTCATCAATATATTTGAAAACAGTAATGAAACTTGTAAGCTTGTCTTCAACTTCATTCTCTGTCATTCCTTTTGCTGATTTCTTTAACAAGTTGTCACAGTATTTGGCCAGCTCAAATTAAAAAAAGAATAATCAAACCCAAACCTATTTGTTAAGCTTGAGAACAAATGCATGCCAAGGTATTTGCAAACTTCTACAGTAGTTCGAACACAAAATAAGTCAAAGTCTACAGTCTCACATTCTGTACAAGTGCTGTATTCATGAGCAAATTATACATTCTACATCCACAGAAATACAGTCTATATCAAAAATTAGAACCACAGCAATTTTGTACACTCGCAAAATGTGTGTGCAGCTTAAGCTGTAACTACTGAAATACACACCTGAGTGTGACCCGGTGTGATATGCATGTGAAGGACCCCATGGCAATTAATTTGTTGGTTATATACAAGAATTATTCCTTTCTCTGTGTGTCACTTACCAACTCAGGTGCTTTGCAGATTGACTTGGGCTCCCGATAGTTGACTACTGATGTCAAAGCCTACACAGGAACATGGAGCAAAGAGAAAAATTGTCAATGACTTAAACCTTTTTTTTTTTAAATGAAATTTGAAGAAATCGAAGAAATATTCGGGTCAAAGACCATATGAGATCCTATAAAACTGAACTACACAAAAGGGGATCAAAAAAAGAAAAGATTAATAAAAAGATTTAAATTACTGCTCTGTGAGAATTTACTTGCTAAATATTTTTAAGTTGAGAGTTAAGTACAAGTGAAAGAGTAGAGGAAGAAAAATTAATTACAGAAAACAGAAGAAAAAATTAAGTTCTGATTAGAAACTTCACGCAAGTATGAAGATTTTGATATACATCAATATTATGGTCCAAAAGAATGGGTGGAAAGAAACTTAGGAATAAGTGCAGATGAAGTAGGTTTGAAGAGCAGCACATCAACAGCATGTATGTTGAACTGAAAAACTTATATGGTGTGTTCACAACAGTAAGAAACGGAAGCGTTTTTGATTGTTGGATTTTTTCATACACTGAGGAAGAGAAAAATATACTGTTGAAAGTAGAAATTTGAAGCAGTAGAGTACAAACAATATGGTGGCTGAAGAAAACCTGAATATGATGAAAAATGAAAGAGATAATGGTAGTTTAAAAATGACAAAAAAAGATTATCAGAATTATCGAGTTTCTAAACTACATGTCACATTTAAATTAACATTGTAAACTAACAGTGAACCAAAAATACTGCATGATCATAGTTCCTGGGAATTAGAGTTCCTCTGTAAAAGGAAAATATTGTTGTTATTATTATAAAGACAAACTGACAAGGAACTCTTCTGTACAATACCTCAACATTACAAAATTTGATAATAGGTCCCTAGAATGCCTGTGAGAAAAGAATGCACGAATTGACAAGAAGTAGGAAACTCTTTAAAGCTTGGAGCACTCTTTTGCAGTAATACTGGAGGCAGCAATAGCAGTTTTTATATCCACCATGAAAAATTAACAGTGGATTAATATTTTAGGTATTTATTGTAAAAAAGATCACTGAAGTGAAGAATTTTGATGTATTTAATAAAAAGTACATTGCCTATGTGCCAGCAAATGAAGCTCTCAGTCCTGTGTTACTCCACCTTCTGGTACATGACATTAATTGCAATGGAGAGAGAAATGCATTTGGTATTCAAATAAATATTTGTTTTAAAATGCTATATAATTATTTTATCAATGTCACAAATACAGATGGGTAACTACTATTGGTACTATCACTGGTACCTTTCTCCATTATGCCTTTTCAGATTAACCTTGGCTGAAAATCATCAAAGCTTAGACTCTGACCCTAACTACAAACTGCAACTACTGTAAACACCACAAAAGAGCAATGAACTATATGCATGCATCCTGTGACAGGAAATTATAGAAAAGAAAGCTATTTATTAGTTGTAATTAATAATTATTATTATAATTTATGATAATTAGAACTGTTATCTTGAATACCTGCATGGCTATGCATTTCAAATATAAGAGCAGCAAGCCTCTTTCCCTATATTTATTATTTAACTTCAAATGCATGTAAGAATTACCAAACCTCCCAAACCCCACCAGTTGGCTATTTATTATCTTCACTTATATTTACACTAAATGGATCAGCATTATTTTTGTGGTTCAAAATATGATGAAAAGAAAGGTCTTTCCTTCAGAAGAAGTTTAAGCATTAAAATGGTTTCCTTTGTGTATATCTCTTCCCCTAGCACTGGATTGTCTTTTGTTCCATTGCATTTCTAAAGTAGAAAAACTGGATATGAACTATCTTTGAACGGGTGCTGATGTCTCAAAGAGTTTTAGTGAGCCTGAAACACAGTCCTGGATTTTGTTTTCCACTGCTTTGCTTACTTAAGTAAAAGTTACCTTGTCAAGGGCACTCATAAAGTGTTGATCACCATTCAAAACAGTGTTGATGAGTTGAACAAATTTACTATGTACTTCCAAAACTGACTCCACAAACTGAGTTGGCATCTAAAGAAGGTAGATAAAACAGAAAGCAGGTTAGTGAGAAAAGTAGTAGTATCTAACACAAACATATCTACATTAGTTGTAGATTTTTTTCCTAATTGTTCTTTTTTATAAAATTTAATACTACAGTGAGTTTTGAGAGAATGGATTCTGCATTGCTGTACTCTCACACTATGGTGCTAGAGAACATTTTGGAAATAAAAAGTCTAGGCTACATTTACAGTCCTGCTATCCAACTTAGATTTGAGTCTATACTGTTCTCATGTCATCTAATTTTTCCCAACATACCCTAAAATCCTTCAATAGCCTTTTCAAAAATCATTAATATTAACATAAATACAGCAATCAAGCAACTGATATAATAAACTGCTGCTTCTACACAGTGACTTCAGAGACAGAAAATCTGGATGATCCCTTTGCATTTTCCTACATAGGGCAGTTACCGACTGAATTCCGTGCACTACATTCCAGCATCACATTCTGTATAGAAATGACTGACATGAGCTGGAGCAGTCCCTGCACAGACAAGCTGAAAGGCACAGGTGTAACAGTGTGCAAGGCACTGGCTCTCTGACATGACTCCCAAGTGCATTCTCAGGTCACACATTAAAAATGTTTCAAAGCACATAATTTATACAATGGAACGAGTATTTCACACTTTCAAATTATCTACATAAGGTTGTGGATTGTTGTCAACCTCATGGGTCTGTATTTATTTCCCTGTGTAGAAACTGTTAGTTTGAAAGAATAAGTTCAATAAACCTAAAAATAATTTGAAAGCAAACTATACTACTAAAGACTTCAGTCCCTTTTCAGTAAGCACAGAGCAGTCACAGAATAGTAAGCATTTCTGTGCAATCAGTAACAGTCTGAATGTACAACAGCTTGTGTTTATGTATTATTATAGACAGAAACACTGGATGGCCAAAGTCACCATCCTAAAGTGAGCACAGATCTAAACAGCAAGATGTACACATGCACAAATACAATGCCAAATGAAAGCTTGTTGTTTGTCTCTGAACAGCAATGCTGGAGAAACAAAAATGGAATTGAGTAATTTAAATAGACATGAACGGAAAAAAAGTTTAACACATGTTAGTAAAATAAATAAGATACAATACTTGCAGAAATTACATGACAATACTAGACTACAAAGCTATTATGGAAACCACCACATTGAAATCACGACAGGATGTCAAGTCTTTACAAAACTGAATCACTGGTTCCTAATACACCAGAACAGCAAATGCCACTGACTTTAGAGAAATTTAGGAAAAAAATACATACATAGAGCAAAAGGACCTATTTGCCCTGACAGTATTAAGCAAACAACAATGAGAAATATCTAGCTGCAGTTGTTTCTGGTTAGATCACAACAATTACAACAATCAACTCTCAGGACAGATAAGTGTGGCACAGCTAACCATGCTGATGAGAACTTATAATTTATCTATCACATTCCAAACCAATTTTAAATAGGCAAAATTAAAGAAAAAACCAAGATAGACTAACAGGAAAAGGGCAAGCAGTTAATAAAGAATGTTAATCAAATAGTCATTTCAGCTGTCTGAGGAAACTCACATTTTCCTGAGAAAGATTGCTGGTTGCTCTAAGGCCCTCATCATGGATATGGTTTTGTAGTTCCTGAATCATATGAGGTAAACCACTTGACACAGCACGAAGTAGAGTATACATATTTGCCATATCTGTAACAGAGATACATTTTTATAGAGTACGTTTAGAAACACTAAAAATAAACACTTAATATAGTATCATAACTTCACATAGAACTTTTTAAAGACTGAAATGAGACCAAATGTTTTGAAAGAAAAAATTAATATACACTGGATCACTGACAAAAGTAAAAAAAGGAAGGAGTACGGCTGTTATCAGTATTTACTGAGTCCTCCATTGTGACTTCCTCACTCTTCCAGTACTGCTTCTTTAGGAGAGACTCCAAGAAGAGAGGTGGACTAGTGTGGAGAAATAGTGTGCCAGTTCATTTTAAACTTTGGCCTCCCTAAATGTCCCTTAGCAGCAGCTGACTAAAATCAGTTTAGATATCTTCTTCACTTTTTGTTTGCCTTCCATGGTACCTTGAAATTTCTCTCAGGTTAGAAAAGCTCTAAACAAGCAACTGCTATTTTTACTATATTTCAACTCCCCGCACCCAAAAAGAGAAACCAAACAAAAGAGATCCAAGCTCTGATCAAACTTGAAAAATTCCCTGGAAATGGAACACACTATTAATAGATACAATTTAAGTTTGACTGTGAAAAATAATTTGTTTCACATAAGAGATACCATCTTCCATGCCAGAATAAACATTCTTTGAAGGGTAAGAGGCATGTAGTCATCAGGAAGCATGATTTTTTTAAGTCAGGCAGGGAATATAAGAGCATCTTCTGTAAAAAGGATTTGGGATGAGAGGTCACAAAAGATTCAGGATCATAAAAAGTGACTATGAAAAGAAGCCAAAATATTTTATAAGCTTGACCTGTTAAATGATGACAAAGAAATCTGTAAAGACAGAGCCATTGGTTTACAAATGACAACACAAGCATAAAATATGATCAATTCTACAGGACACAGAACTTCAGTGTGTTTTTAAGCTAAGACAAGAAAAGAGAAAGAGCATTAGCTGAAAGAAGGGTTAACAGTAAAAAGAAGGTTTTGGCTATATATGTGGAAGAATAAAAATGAATTACATGATAAAAGAAAAACGTCATCCATGGTTTAATGGGGATTTCTAGATAAGTAACATTAGTTGAAAATGCTTATGTGCACAGAAGGTCATTGAAAAAAGATTGGAAATTGCAATGCTAAATGAATAAAACAAAACCCATTTCACTCTTTTTGTGACTGGTGAGACTTACCACTTCTTTTCTCTTGTCTGATAATATTGTGACATTCTGCATGTAGAAACTGCAAGTGATCAGCTACCATCCTCTGTTGGCATTCATGACTCACTTTGACATACGAGCTGGGATGCAAGTACTTCCGACATCGCATTTCTTCATCTTTTAATCTACCTAAAACCTGCAGACAAGAGTTTAAACTGCAAGCTGAAGAAATACTGACAACCAATATAGAACCAGAATATACAACAGTGGATGTTTGCAGAATGAGACACAAGAATAAGTAATAAAGTTACAAAAGAACTTGTGCAGGATGCTGAAAAATTAAATTGTTCTTCTGAATCAGGCTATTATTGAATGAATATAATCTAGTCCAAGTACTGACCAAACTCAGTCATTACTAGATGTGTAACAGCATTCCATAGTTCTCATCTCGAAATTTCTTGTTCCCTTTAACTTTGTGACCAGTCTTCCCCAATTTCTCTTACCATACTTCTTATTCCTTCTGAGAAAGTTTTAAATACAATACCTAATAAAAAGAGAACTCTAAGAATCACTTTACTGTTCCAGACCCATCTGCTTGTACATAAGCATCTGCTCAATAGGTACAGGAGTACATCTGAGCTATTAATAAAAATCCTTTTTATAACTCAATGAAGGAAATAGGCTTTATCATAAGATAAGTCATATGAATATTGCCACAAGAGCACTTACATCCTGTGAATATCAGGGGAGTCTAGGTAGAGTAGTGCAGCTGCAGACTGCTGATGATAGGCAAAATTGCTTTTGGTTTAGATAAAGTCTTAGCCTGTCCCTGAATTTCACCACAGGCGTGTAACCATTAGCTTAAAGACAATTTCACAGCCCTCTTCTCAACTCTTCTACCTTGCTAGTGTGGACAGTATAGGACAAAGAACTGACTCCTAGTGTTGTAACAATCTTTGTTTTCTCAAACAAGATATAAGAATTACAAGTAATTTAACCACAACACAACTTCATACACCACAAAGGAAAATGAAAGAAAATCCATCTCAGAGTATGTAATTTTAATAATGTTTTGTAACAACTTAAGAGTCTTCTTGAACCACATAATGCTAAAACTCTGTTACCCTACTCCAAACTGAAAGAAAATAAGGAACTGAGGAGGTAATACTGATCAACCTGATATGTGTTTTAATTTTTGTCTTTTTTTTTTCCTTTTCATGGCATTGATTCATCATTTATTATGAAATATTTTGATACTGACTGTCCATCCATAGCAAGGTTTGTAGTTTGTATTCAGAGTAACCATATAATTAAAAAGTATCATTTCAATTGCATGAAAGCATAACACAAAGAACAACTATGAGAACTGTAGAGGACAACATGTATCATCAATAAAATTATTTTAATTATTGCATATGTATTGAAGAATCTCTTACCTTCTCCATGTACTGTGAGCAATTTGACTCTTGCAATAAGTTTGAAGCTTCTTGTTTATAATACTCCCCTGTTTCATTCAGAAAAGGACACTCAAAAATTTCCTGATAAAACTATAAAAGAGAATTTTTTTTAAAGGACAAGTAATGCATATACCAGATTGACATTCAAAATTTAAAATACACAACCAGAAATGTGTATCTACCTTTAGGGGGAATTTTTTCTTATACTGTTCAACATGAACAAAGGAGTTAATAACCCCATGGATTACTTTCTGGTTTGGGTCTTCTCCACAGCGATCACTGAAACAGGCAAAGCAAACATTTATTTATGAGAATGCAGGTATCTGGTGTAACTCATCTATAGCCAAATGAAATAAAATTGGATGAAAACATTTTCCAGTAAACTTCTTTGCTTAAACTGACAAAATTGAAGATCAATCTTAAAATAAAAAATGTACTTCTGTCATATACATTTAAATTGTTGAGATAATAATTCATAGACTGTTCAAAAGCATTTAAAGGTCATGAAATTTCCAAGTGTTTGCTAAGGATATAAGTATTCCAAATTACATATTCCAAGCAATTATTTTAAAAGCTGCTGTAAGTTACATCTTGTATTTGTAGCCTTTATTATATAGACTACCTTCACACTCTCACCCCTTCCAAAAAATCCATCATTTTTACCAGCATCACAACAAGAAGCATGCTATTTTCTTTTCTGAATATCTACTATTCAACATGTAGATTTCAAGTGGAACAAATAACACACCTGGCCCATTGTCATAATATTTAATCATACATCAGAAAAGGAAAACCTTACATGTTCCAGTCAAGTTCTTAGCTTCAAACGAAGGAGTCAAAGAAAATGTTATCTTTAATTCCATTCAGTTGAAAATAGAAGTAATTAAAACGAGTGCTGAAGTGCTTTGCATGCCTGAAACATTAATGTTCAGTCCTTTGCAAAGACTGGAAATCACAGACCGACACCTCAAAACAGCAGAGACTTCCGCTTAACATGAAAACATGTTAAGAACATGAAAAGTTCTAAAAACTGACCACTTTTCACATGCACTTTACAACAAAGTAAAAAAATATTCCCTAACTCCTAAGGTGTTAAATAGGACTAAAATAGGATTTACAAAAGTGTATTTATGATTAAGCATCAAACACAAACATTACCATATACCCATCTAGGCTGGGGTGAAATGGGAGAGAAGCAATTTTGCTAATCTCATTTATTTTGGTTTGTAATCAGGAAAAACTCCAGAGTACGCCCATGAGCTGTGGAGGTTTACCAGGACAGCCACACCAGCAGTCATTCTGTTATGCACACCAGACCATCTTCATGTATTCACAACACTGTTAATTATGGATATTGCTTCCCAATACTACTGTTTTCTCAGATCTGAAAACTTAAGCTCATGATAGGTGTAAAAAATTAGCTCTCTTAACAGATTATGAGCAGTCACTGTATGATTTATGCAGCTTTATTGCCCATTACAAATTAACTGAACTGATGGATTCCATCAGGGATGGTCTGATTTTTTCACCCAGGGAACGGGAAGATCCCCTCTGGTGGTGGGAGCTGAACCAATGGAATAAGCCTGTGTTTGGGTACCCCCTGCATCCTTGCCAACATCCCTCTGCAGCGTCTGGTTTATGATGGCAGAGGCAGCAGCACAAAATTACAGAAGGGAGAAGTGAAACATCTGCTCTGGGCCTGCAACTCCACCCCAGAGGGCCCAGGAGCATGGAGAGCTGCAGGATGCATGCAGCCTGTGAACACAGGGCTATGCCATGGAGTGTAGGAGGCCACAGAACTAAAAGCACATGAGAATATTACAAAGCAGGGCTCTGGCAAGAGACAGCCCAGCCCAGCCTCACATGCAGGGCTCTGGACCTGGAAAGGACCCTGGACCAGGAACACAAACACAAGCAGAATTACTGGAGGAACAGCTCAAGTCCCAGCTTCCCCCCACTTAGTTCACAGGCCACTTTAGACCTTAGCCCATACACAAGTGGGAGGGGAGGGGGCAGCAATGGCCAGACCCAGGGGACTCAAAGGACACTGTACATTAGGAAAAAGGTGTGTAAGTACAGGAGACATGTGCCACAGATGAGCTGGAAGGAAGGAAACAAGCTTTTGAAGCAGAGGTCAGATGGCCCAAAGGTGATAAATGAAAACAAACCCAGCACAGAACAGGCCTTGCCTGCTCTGGCAGCCACTTCAGGTTTTTATTTACACCAATGGCACTCTGCTCCCAGGAATGTGTAGTGCAAATGACTACTTTCAACAATATTTGACAGAAGTTTTAAGGACGACTTTCACAAAAGTTGTAGTCGTAAGAGCAACCATCACACTAAAATGGAATTGGTGGCCCTGCAAAGGCAGAAGTCCATGAAATGTTTATTTTCCTTCCTGGCAGCAGTCAGCAAGCAATACAGATGCATAAAGTCACAGAGCAACAGCAATACACGTTGAAGCAGGGATGTCACAGGATATCTTGGGTAAAATGGTTATAGTGATATTTGGAAAGGAATCTGGATAAAAAGATAAAGTGCTAGAAACACAAGTTCCACTAATTCAGGTGGTGACAAGTTTCTTTTTCAAAAGAAATGGAGAAAGCTACAAAACACATGCACAAGAAAGTTGTGCTGGTTTATATTAAGTCCATCTTGTTCCTGTCTTAAGGCTCAAGCTAGCAGTAAATGTTCACCATGTACTGTACAGTGTACTACTACAGCCTGAAAGAAGAACATTTTTTAAATTTCAGGTACAATAATAAATACCAGATTCACTAAAAGAAGATTCCATCATTCAAAAGAAGTGTTCCGCTGTGTCAGCCCAAGAGTCTTTCAAGGCCAATTAACCTACAGAATTCATTATGAACTAGATGAGCCTGTTCTAAACACTTTTTGAAAAGTTAGTTTCCAGTAGCTTTAATTTCAAACAAATGGTATAGCTAATGTATCAGCTTAGACAGGAATAGGTTCAGTTAGTTATAAAAGTGTTAGTAATCTTTAGCAGAGAAGCCTCTCTTGGTTAGTCCGTACTAATCACACTGTCATTTGAGATAGCACCTGAGTAATTTCCAAATTATTTCTGTTTAAGAATTTCATAGATGAATTTTCTCACAATTCAAGATCTTGTCGGCTTCCTGTTGTGTTGAAACAAAAATGCTTAAGTTGATATTCAGCTTGCCTTGTAGGAGGAGTGCTTGGGCTAGAGGGAGGGGGAAGAAAGTGTTATACTCAGAACTCTATATTAGGAGTGCAGTCAGACAAGACAGGCTTAAGTGATTTAAGATTTTTCTGCTGTTCAAGAGGGCTAATCCTGCTCCCTTTTGCTCAGTCACAGGCCTCCATCTCTCTTGCATTGCTTTGGCACTCATCTAATGCTTTCCTGAATGGACTCATTGTGCCAGTCTGGAGAAACATTAGCCAAGATGGTTTTCTGTCACATTAGCAGTTGAGCTGGATCACTAAAGGACTAGGTGAGCACCAAATTCAGCACATGAAAGGTGGTAGAGCATAGCCTGCTCCTTTTTGCTGCCATAAACTCTTAGTTCAGTTTAGCCACCTTGTTCAGCTGAGCCACATGCCACTACTTGTATTTCTTTATTTTTATGTACCAAAAAAAGTTTATTGTCAATTTAAAGCATAATGTATTGCACAAGCTTATAGCTTCTAAAAAGTCAGTGTGCCCAAGACTTTAGTCATAAACCTTTTCAAAAATCCAGTTAAATACATTGTTAAAGTAACATCTGAAAGAAGAATTTGTGGCTCTGCTTCCCTACCTTTTCCAGTACAGTAAGAAAGCTATTTTTATATGCAACCATTTGACTACACTGTTGGTTATCAATTCCACATTTTGTTGCATGCTACGCAAACCTCCTGCCTGGAAGTAGTTCAACTGTCCCATCTACATAAATTTAATTTTTAAAAAAACTTTATAATAAACTGAACCATGCACACACAATGAGGAAGGTATAGAATAGAGATGTTTTTAATCATATACATGTATTAGTAGTTTTATTAAAATTTTTAGGTTCTATTATTCCCATGCATATTCTTGCACATCTGACAGATATAACTTATGGATATCCATTTTTCAAAGACCTTGTTTAATCCCTGAATTACTGAACTCAATGCCAAAAGACATTTAACAGTCGCTTGCAGCAGAGTCTTTAAAACTGCCTCTTAAAAGCTGTATTGACCACTGAAATGACAGCAAACAACAGCAACAAGCCTACTGTTACATGCAAAGGCCACCCTCAGAATCCCCACAGGAAACCCTACATTTCAAAATAGCAGGAAAATAACAGCTAGAAGCAGTTCTCTCTTGTGTAATTCATTAAGTGATATGCAGATCACAAAATGGCTAGAAGAAACTTAATATGAATTGTTAGATATATATTTTGAGAAGCAGAACTGAATTAACATCTCTGAGATCACACAAAAGACTCCTCAATAAAGAATGGGGCAAAAATCCAGATACAACCATTAGAGACAATGACTGAAGTTTTATTTCAAAGTTTCCAAATAGTTTAGTAACAAATAATGTCAACTTGTTACAGTCTCAAAATCTAATACCTCCGAAGCCACTGACAGCCTTGATCTAAACACCCTTGTGAGGTCTGCAGTCAGCCTCAAGCGAAATACAGACCATTACTTTTAAAGGGCATTAGACGTCTGTTGAAAAAGGCTTTCACACACATTTCCACTTCCACCCACCAGTGAAATACATACAATAACTAAGACAAGTCTTCAGCATCACTATGCTTGATGTAACAAAGGAGAAGTTTCTTCACTATGAATTAGGGAATCTCCATTTAGTAAAAATAAATTGTTAGAGTAAAAATGGATAAAAAGCAGTATCAGTCCGGATTACAAAGGAACCATGATTCAACAAGCAGAAGCAAAAAAATATGTCCTGGCTTCAGAAATGCCATCCAAAAGAGACATCATATCAGTTACTTTGTTGTCAAATATTTAATTCAGCAATGAAAAATACAGACAAAATATTAAAATTAGGTTTTCAATGCCTTACAAAAATTTTTCTGACCAAGCACATGTTCAACCTCAATCTGCCAAATTACTTCACTCTCTCAGTTTACCTACACTAGTCTGGTCACCTGAGTAATCACTTAACAAAAAAATGCCAGTCATTAGGCAACTCCAGTTATCCTACATAGTGGTAGAAGTGTGGAAACTGATAGAACCTATAACTACACACAACATCTGTAGATAATCTCAAAATTTCTGTTTATTCATAAATAAGAAGATCCTTTAGAAGTTAAATAAAAATTTTAAAACAAAGCTTTAGAAGTCCCAAGTCCTTTGGCTTTGTTTAGAAGTAAAAAATAGTATTCAGAAATAAAATAACTTTCCCTCAAACTGCAAGAAATATTTATTTTCATTTCATTCAAGTCAAACACCAAAAATGTTGAGTGAAGGTACTAATCTCAAAAACAGAAACCCCAGACCTTAAGTCTTCCTGGCAAATAAGCAAGAATTGTTCTGGCTTCCACACAAAACAAGATAGCTTCTGTGGCTTTGGCAAATCTTTGCCCAAGGCCTGATTCTTAAGTTTACTGACAGCACAGAAGCTAAAGGCAGTCAGCATCAGGGCTGAAAGTGGCAAAAGGCATGGACCTGGACAATTATTCTAACTCCTCCCCTATCCCATTGATAAGAAGGGTTGCTGAAACAAAAGATCACTATTCTGAGGTTACAGGGAATTAACTGCCTTTTTCTACACATGAAAGGCACAAATACATAGCTACAATGAGAAAAGCTGATAGACCATCATCATCAGATAAGAAGTTACCTTAAAAAAAACAAACATAAAAGAAGTCTGTGAAAGTCGACAGATTTTTCAAAGTACAGAAAACTGCAATACCCCCACATTATGTTAAAGCAAGAAACAATCAAGCACTCACTTTTTTATTTCTCGGAGGAGCATCCGAATAAGGATGGCCTGCAGTGGCTCAATCATTAATTTTCTCCACATATCAAGAGCTAGCTGTCAGGACACAATACAAGTTTGTATCAATAAAAAGTACATTTAAAAACTCCTGAAAAACACAACAACAAACCCCGAACAATACCAAATATGACACAACTCCCCATTCATGATTTTTAAAATTCAGTTGTTACATAACCTCTTCTTTCTCTAGTCAGGCAGTCTAATAGAACTGATTCATTCCTTGGTCCTACTCCACAAAGTATTCTCAAATGCATATAAGGACCCCAAGCAAGTTAGTTACAAGTGCAGATTTTGAGAGTACACATAAACAAAACATCTGCACAGTAATAGGTAACATACCTTCCTACCCTAAGTGTCTGAATGTGCACAAACACCAGTATTTCTAACAATGATTGCAAAATAAGCCTCAGCTGACAAAAGAGAATTTCACTTGGCCAATTTGCCAGAGGTCAGAGTCAAAGATACAGAATCCTTTCATCCAACACACAAAGAACATCTCCAAACTAAGATTTTTACAGCTTAAGCAAGATCACTGGCAAGTTAAGACTTGGCTTCAAATGGAATTCAAATCAATTCACATTAGGGATAGGCCACCCTATTCCTAATATTTCATTAGAAGAATCAGTCAAGCGGACTCAAATATCTCAAATTCTTATTGGTGAAGTAGTTGCTCCCAACACATACCATTTTAAAAAACACAATTGCAATAGTTCAAATGAGCTTTTACACTTGAGTCGAAGTCAGATTTAAAGCCCAAAAGGGATAATGTGATCCCTTATATGCAAGGAATAACCACACATATGAAACCCCAAAAACACCTGCCAGGAAGTAGCAGACTGGGAAAAAATGAAACCACAAAGTTCAGTAAGGACAGAGGGAATATTGATTGTAAGAAAGCTTTGACACAACTAACAGGTCATCAGCCTTAAAAATAAAACTGTCGATCAAGTATGTCTTAATTGAAAGCAGGCACATAGCTATCAGCTACCAATCTGACCCACTCTGTGAAATAAATCTTCCTTTTAAAGGGCAGACAAATGAACTTACTCTGTCTATCCCAGCTATTCAGCACCCATGCTGCAATACAGGGTTCAGAAGGTAAACCTGACACAACTGCATCATAAACAGGTTAAAGAGAGCTAAAGGTTTGCTTATAAATCAAAAGACAGATCATGTTTTGAAATCAAAGTTCTCTTAGGAGTGATTTTCACTGTCTCGACTTGTGGAGAGTAGCTGGAGAAAAGTAAAGTTTCTGCAAGACAACAGGAATGCATCCAGTAGAGAACGAAAGAAGCCAGCTGAAAGAAGCCAGCTCTGGAGAAAGAGAAGAAAGGGAGGGAAAAAAAAAAAAAGGAAAGGAACTGACACATTTGGTGACTATGAGGTGAAGAAAAACAACCTCAGGTAGATCTATTCTGAAATGTAGCCTCTAGCATGGTCCTTCTCACATATGAGCTACCAGTGGGAAGCAGATTCAAGTCACCAATTGGAATTTTCTTGTTAAATAAACTATAGACAGATCAATCCAGCAACTTGATGTATTAGTTCAAGACAGTTTTTCCCCCTTGGCGATAGGGATTGATCTTACTTCTCCAACTAGACTGGCAATACTAAACATGGCAGTTTTCTCCATTTTCTAGAATCTATTTCTGGGGAAAAAAAACCCAAAAGGCAATTCTTAAATACCTCCTAGCTCAGGGTTCCCATAGAGCCATTGAAAACTCAGGAGTTTGAAATCAGTGATAGGAGCTCAACTCAGAAAAGCAGTCTCCTTCACCATGTATTCATAACACAGAGAAGGGAAAAAAGTCATCTCTTGCAAGCACTGGCAAACTATTTTCATTAACTGATCTCATCCTGTATGTTTCCTAGTGCAACCATTACGGAATGTCTGGAGCACTGTGGGGATGAAGAACTGTTTGAAGCTGTGCCCGCACACCTCACGCACGCACCTCCGCTCGCAGGGACGGACGTGACACACCTCGGGAGAACTAAGCAAGACTGCACTCGCTTGAGATTACTGAAAAGCTCCCAAAGTTTCATTACCACAGAATTGTGATGTTGAGACAGAAATTTCAGTACAAGGAGAGCAGCTCTGCTTGAAAAAATACTGGGCATTATTTCTGTAACTTCATGCTGAGACTGAAGAGAACTATATATAAAATAAACATGTGTGCCCTTGGGTAGATAAAGGCCAGATCATCTCAGTCATCTAAAAAGGCATAAACGGTAATTCCTTCCATTCTGAAGTGATTAACAACTGAAATATTTTGACTTCTGCCAAAGCCCCTTGTACAATCTAAAGAATAAAAGACAGAATCCTACAGGAACCATAATGAAAGCGAAAATGCTTTCAAAACAAAGACTTGATAAACTTGCTGATTGCCTTTTAGGTCAAGAAATGGAGCAATGAATTCACCAAAAACAGTGCTGCAATTTAACACGAGTATAGGACTCAAGTCTCCATTACTTTTCAGGACAAAGGAGTGACTGCCATAAACCTAATCCTACACCAGTCACGAACAGATATGAACTTTACTGCCTTCAGATTCTCAAAAAAACCTTTTACACTTTGTCACATCAAGAAATAGAAGCCTAAAAAGTAATGTTTAAAGGGCTTCCAAAAACAAAAGTATACTGCTTCTTCAACATGGTTTCTAGATAGCAGCATCACTAAAGAATCTAAAGTTTGTTTGCAAAGAGGTTCTTTATCACATTTTAAACTCAAGTTCTCCAACGGTTTTCATACTTGCTTTTTTCCCTGCCAGGTCACTGTTTTTCTACACAAAAACTGTAATCTCATTTTACAAAGGGGACAGTGCTTACATTTTCTACAATATTTCTATGACATAAAAAAGGTGAAAATTTCAAAGGACAAAGCTGAACTCGTAGCACTTCTGAATACAGTTTATATCAAATCCACTTTCAGAGATACCTACCTCTCCAATTTCCATCAAAGGTTCATTCATATCCACCCCTCCATAACCATACTGAAGATCAGCTTCAGTCAGTTTGTTCTTCTTAATAAACTGTGTGTTGAGGTACCTGTAGAAATAAAGATATTCTAATGAAAACAGGAAAGAAGTTTGGGCTTTTAAAATTAAATTCAGAATTCTGGAATGTCTTCCACATCACAAAATATAACCTCCTTTAACCAATGCCATTGCTACTTGTAGAAAAATGTTACAATACAAATGACTTCAATTTAAAAGAACTTACACCACATTAAAACAGTAGTGTTGGTAATTGAGAGATCAAACAGGAGCCTGAAATATCCTGTCAGTTTTCTTGGTGAGCAATATACTTGTGTAAGAATCCAACCCTTCAATATGCACTGCTATGTTACTCATACATACATATATGTGCAAAATAACTGCTAAATTCACAGACTAGTATTAGAGTGATAGTAGCTTATTTTAATGATAGAAAAATGCTCCTACTACCAGATATTTTTAAGTTAAAGGTATTTTTTTTTCTACCTGTACTGTTTATTCTTTTGTGTTTCTCTCAGACTGAAACACAGAAGTCCTGCTAATTTTAACAGCACAAACTTCTGTCAGTTATGATCCCTTACTCAGGTCATGGTTAGTAGCTAACAGCCAGATTACAAATTTTAAAGAGAAGACTTTGCAGAAATTATTTTAATTAACAGTTATAAATAAGAAATGCTATAAATGCTGGTTTTTAATTCAGTATTTACTACTGTATGCATAGTTTTTTTAAAGAATGCAGAATGGATTCTGCACAAGACCCACTAAAACATCCTTCTTGATTCTCAGTATTCACATAAAACAAATATGGTAACATTTTTAAACTGAACCATTCTCCTTTTCCTTCCCAGATAACTGGGGAAAAAATTCTAATATATTTCATAACTCCACTCATAATATTTCTTATACTAGAAATGCTTAAAGACATGAGGCAATGAGGTAACTGAGAATGTTTTCCTAATTTCTGATCTAACCAGAAGTTTTGAGATGCCCAGTTTCAGACACTGAAAAGAGACAGATTACTGAAGCACTTTAAGAGATTCAGGCTTCAGAGGCTGCACCAGACTAGAGATGTCTGAACACTCTCGACATGAAGGCAAAGGCCGAGCAAAGGAGGAACACACTGTGAAATCCTGTGAACTTGAAAGAATTTAGGACACCACAGAGTCCAAAGAAGGAAGACTTGTCACAGTGCAGTGATGACAAACTGGAGTACAGTGGCCTGAGCCGCTTTCAGACTCTTACAGAGTGCTGTGAACCCCGGTGCTACCATTGATTCCAACCATGAGCTGTAAATGCAGATCTCTCTAGAAGGCTGCAGGCCCTCCATGTCATGTAAAACCTCTGAGGACATCAGGAACAACTGGAACACCAGCAGAAAGCAGGCATGCTCCTTGGTGGCACATGGGGAAAGCTGCCAATCTGCTTTTCCTCATTAATCTTGCTAGAAAGGAAAGCCCCAGGCTCCCCTCACTCATCCCTCTCTCTTCCATCAGTACACACAGAAAGAGAACTAAGAGTAGCATGTAAAACTAAAAATTGCTATACCTTGATATGCTGGTATTACTACAAATATTTTAAAGACAAAATGGAACAAAGCAAAAGCTGCACCACATGTGTTTAGTTTTCAGGATTTTATTATGAGCAATTGTAATACTTCTCTCTTTTTTCTCCCCTTTAAATGACTTAATTTCAATTTGCTGGATAAGAAAACCCTCCAATCACTTGAAATAAAAGTATGCAGACCAGATTTTTTAAAAGTATCTATGACACCAGTTACAGCACCAAGACACTGGTAAGGCCTAATGTACAGCATTATTTTTATCTATTATTTTTATAATCAGAACTAACAAATACAACAACTCAAGAAGTTTCAGTGTTCCTTATTCCATCAGTTTTACCATCTTAGTTTAGTCATGCACATATGGGATTTTACTTTTCAAACAGAATCTAGATTTGTTTTCCTACCAAAATGCACCGAGAAGGGTGGGTGAAAAAAAACCAAGCCAAAATCAACACTGAAGAAAGAAAAGATTTAACTTATTTGCCAATTAAGTGATTGATCTTGCATTTTATGAATTTTGCTCAAAAGTCTCTCACATTTTAGTAGTGTTTCAAATATTGCCTATCAGATTAGAAGCAGAGATGCAAGCCTAGTTAAATTTTAAGGGAATCTTTTTAAAAATAACTTTCAGATTACTAGATGTAGACATTAATTTAATTGCTGGACAATTATACAAATACTTTTCTGAGAGCAGGCATGCAAGTAAGAAAAGAACTCCCAACTGCTTGAAAAGAGTTCTTGAAAAGAACTCCCAACTCCCAAAAGATACTCCCAAAGCAGAGTATCTTCTTATGGTATTCACAAGTACTTTCACGCAAAATATTCTCTCAAAAAACAAAACAGTGACATAATGACATTCAGTTAATGAAGTGCTTCCTTATGCATGAAAGTCATTATGATTTTACTACTCAAGCACTGAATGATTTTTTGTCTTTATGTGGGGTCTGCTACTTCCCATTACAATGTATGTTTTATTATTGAAGAGAAAAATCATTCTTTTACAAAGTCACACCTTTCAGAGACTTTTAAAAGATAGTATATGATAAGATTCAGAATTTCAAAAACTAAGTTACAACTTTGAGGGGAAAATATTTCTAAAAGAACACCCTAACAAGTACATTTTCGGGACCAAAACATAATATACAAAGCAGGAAAAAGAGTTAGGATGGGCAAGTTGGTGTGAAATATGAGCTTATGTAAATGCACAGGTTGGTTTATGTACCTAATACCTGTCTGGTAAAAAATGCCCTCGCTTGTTTAAAAATAAAACAAAAATTTAAGTTCCACCATGGGAGAAGCATTTTAATTTGTTTGTTTATGACCAGAGGCACACAAGCTCTCAGAAAAACCATCACACAAAGCAGAATCAGTGAGATGCATACACTTTACATAGTTGTTGGGTTTTTTCCTCTACCAACTTTCCAGTTAAGTCAGACACATTATGGAACTAAAGTCTGCAAGCTCAGGGTAGACTCCATCACATCTGTTCCCAGTGTGATAGTGAAAATTTAATAGAGTCTACAAGATTGCACATACATCTCCTAACTTAACAGTAAAGGTCCTGAAATCCTTCGTAAATTTGCACATCATACCATCAATTAAGTACAATAGTAAGCGCCTCCTAAATTGTATTTACCTGCTGGGTATCACATGCACAATAGACACCAGAATGTTCAACCTACAGTCCCAGTGGAATTAAAACCCAAATCCTAGTAAATCCAAAGCCATCATCAATACAGTTATAATTTTAGCAGCTCAGAAATGGGTAAGTTTTCTATGCTCAAGCTATCATTATTAGCAATGAAATACATTCACAACTCAGGAAAGAGCAGAGTTATAAAAATAAAAGGGTTTAGCTGTGTTTTTATTTATAGATTTGGCTGAATTCTACTGAAAAAAAAAGAGAAGAGAGTAAAACTGATTGCCTGTATAGAGACTATTAGTTTCTTAAGTTCTCAGAAAGGGAGTAAGGAGAAGTTTTCACTTCCTCTCCAATCCCTGCAGCTCAAACATTCACCTGAAAATAAAGGATCCAAAGAGCACATCATCTTGTCTGAAAGGCCCCTCTAGAAGGGAGAACCATGGTTTTGCCAAGGTATGTGGCAAAGCTTTGAATCAAACAATGTTGGTTCAACTGCATCCTGCAGTCCAGTGCCATCCTTGCAGAAGAACTCCTGGAATTGGAGCTTATACACTGGAGGGTTGATGAGCACCAACACATTTGGCACCACCACAACAAGTAGAACACAACAGTAATGAAAGAACTTTAGGAATCATCTTGGATGCTCACCCGTTGAAGCATTATTCCTTCTTTCTCATGTTCTGCTACCATAACTATATTCTCTCCAAAACTGACCTGAGGCATATTCATCTATTGCTCTCTTAAATCAACACTCTTCAACTTAACCTGCAGATCATTTTAATAATTTCAAAGGTTTAACAACTCTTTTGCAAAGCTTACCTGTATAGACAGTCCATATAGTCTGCCCCTTTGCTATACTCTTCCCAGTATCTGTGATACATAACCAGTACTTGTTCTTCAGCTTCCAGAACTCTCTGTGAAGGCACACACCCCCCCACATACTAGAATTAGTATGAAAATAGCACACATACTTAGAAAGTTATCATGGGATTATCATTTGGAATAGCATTTGCATATTCAGAATTGTGGCAATGACCAAAAAGCTAACACATCTTAATACTACCAAGTATTGGCAAGCCAGCTACAATGCCTGGACTTGCTTTATTTTGCATTTAAAAATAGCAATCTCTCTACTGTATTATTTTCTATTGATCTTTACAGAAGTACCTGCTTGAATAAGCCTGGTTCATATTCTCACATCATATTGGTGGCATAACTCACAGAATCATTCTCTCACTGACACAGATCAGTGTTATATTCACACAGACCACATGCACTCCACACTGGAGGAACTGACCAACTATAACCATTTAAAACCACTGTGCCTTACTGGACTGACAAGTCCTCATACTTACCAAGAATCATAGAATAAAATAAGTTTACAAAGCACAGATACTTATAAATGTAAAACACATGTGAGTTTTTTAAATCTAGGCCCAAATCTTTTGAAATTTAAGCAAATCATCATCTAAAAAGCTACTGAATGTCTCAAAAGAGATTCATACTTCAGAGAAGTAAGTTCAACAATTTAAACTAATTAGTATGATTTGTGAGGGGGGATGAGATCCTAGGAATTCAATTTCAACTCTCTCTAGAGTTTGTATTTTAAAATCTGGCTCAAGCTGCAAGGAAGCCTATGCAAAAAATCCAAAAAAAGGTAAAAAATCTTATGAAAGAGGAAAACTGGTAGACAAAACAGAATTGAGAATGCTTTCCTCTGCAGTATGCATTTTGCAAAGCTTTTGCAACGTTATTTCAGAGACAAGTGGTGGATAGCCGATTTAAAAAATGGATGTATGCTTTCTGCTACTTCCCACAGCTTCTATTGTGCTGGCACCTGCCTGATTATCCTAAGTGAGCTCATTTAGCTCACTAAATAAATGAGGAAGAACTTATTTGGCAGAGTTCTCTGCTAGTTTAGTGAACTGATTTAGTACATCAGTGTCAGAATTATCCTCTCTGTAGCCAGTGGAACTGCCCATTAAGACACCCAGCCTATCTTGTCAAATACTCAGGTACCTAAGCATGAGGCCATTTAGCAGCACTATCCAGAATTTGCAATGCTTTACCCCCTATAAAGACACTAAAGACAGGTGAGCATCTTACTTAAATCTACGTCTCTTTTTACTGATATAGAAGGAGGCACCATTCATCTATCCTATCTATTAAACACGAAGAATCATGATTCTGATGAAATTTGCTGTCTTAGCTGAGGAAACAGAAGTTAACTCACAGCTATATAGATATAGCAATATTGTTATTTGTCATAATAAATAATTTGCCATTATTTCCTCTTCTCCCAAGCATTTGTGTTATTTCCCACATATTTCAGAAAGTTTTAGTTTGTTTTTTTAACAGAGTATATACAATCAGTTTCCAAGACTCTGGAGTAGATATTTTTCTGCTGAAACAGAAGGTTAATGACAAACTACAGTACACTTGTAAAATGAAGACATTTCTCTAATTTGATTATAAGCATTCAACAGGAAAGAAAGAACCTGCTTTTTAAGGCAATGAATATATTGCATAAACCATAACTGTTGGCTTAGAAAGAAAATGATTTCTTTTGTGTTGCATATTGACAGATATCTATATATCTGCTCACATTGTTGTGTGATATGTGTTACACATTTCATATATGCAAGTACTGTGTCTCTGCAACTCGGTCATCTGTGATTTAGTCTCATAAAAACCTACAAACAGTCAAAAGAAAGGCAAAGAACACCTACATGGACATCAGTAACTGTACAGGTTACCTTGTGCAAATGGCGTACATGATTCTCCAAAAAAATTTTAGTCTCAGTATAAAGTCTCTCTCCAAGAGGTTCAGGATAGGCCACACACAAAGCATAAATGTCTCTGGGTTTAAAGTCAAGGTTTGTATTCAGGTGTGAAAACATATCAACAAAGTTTATGATTTACAGAACCCTTTCTTCCCCACACAAGAAGTTTAGGTTTTGGGGTCTTTTTTACATTCATGTAAAAAAGATAAAATGGATCATTTTCTGAAGTTAGTGTAAGTAGTGGCTTGTACAGAATCCAAGTTTACAGCATCAATATTAAATTTTAAGTAGTGGATGCTGAGAGAATGCTAGAGCTAAGATCTTGAAACTTCTGATAGCCCCTTACTGATGCGGCTTCTACCCTTTATTCGCCATTTATAAAATCATATAAAATAATGTCAAAGTGAATAAGCAGCTTTCAAGTATCATTCTTCTGTATTTGCAGCCAACATGAACGAAACTCTTCTCACATAATGGAAAGAGGCACTAATTAGGTTAAGAACGTGATTAGCCAAGTACAGAGCAGAGCAAACACGTGGTGAAGCCAGCTTCAAGTTTCCCTTCCTGGAGTCCAAAACAACTTACTATCCCTGCATTTTGCCCTCAACTCCACAGGTAAAACAATTTCAGCTGACACGGAAAATTAAATAATCACCATGGTGGTGTGGATAGAAGAAAAGTTTGTATTCTTTTTAACAATTATTATAATTTCAGTAATCCTGTTTAGATTGCAGCCACACAAAACAGTTTTACTTGCTAACTTAAATGGGCAGTAGCAAACTGTTCAACCACCCTTATGGTGATTTTGTCCCTAAACTACCTTGCAGAGCTACTCCTTTGGTATGTATTAAGTTTTAAGAGTAATTTGAGGAAGAGAAGTTACGACTAAGAACTCTGCTTTCAGAAAAGTCAAGCAAGGATTAGGTCAAGCTTCACCTGAACAACTGTGGGAAATAAACTAGTTCTGCAAAAATTACTTGAAAACATTATGCTTAACCACTAACACCAACCATGGTAGAAATCAATGATTTAGTATATTACTTTAATTAAGGGAAGACACAAGACCTGCTTTCCTCTAGTCTACCCTAAAAAAGCACATGCCTGTGCAAAAAGAGGTAGAAGACACATACAGTTGAAGAGTCATCCACTTAATCTACAGAACAGTGTCAAGCTCTCATCACACAGCTTGTCCAAATGCATGTTTCATTTTTTATATGGAATTACTACTCAAAACAAAGAAGATTCTGATGCAGGAGAACTAATAAGGAAATAACCCGTTATCTAGCAAGTGGAATCGCAGAGAGCCCAATCAGAATCTAATCTTGAGTACAGTTATTTCATTCATATAGATAATCTTTATTAGAATTCTCCTCAGAACAGCAAGAAGCATCAAATGGAAACACCGAGAAACAAAACAGGCAACATTCACTGCCTTGTAACAGTAGCTACCATTGTACTACACCAGCTTGTAAAGTTATGACCAATAAAATATCAAAACAAACTTACATAGTGAAGAATGAAAGATTCTATTAAAGAGATTGTAAAGAAAAATTTATCTTTACACTTTCCCCTCCCCAACAAATTTTCTCAGTCTAAGGATGGTGAGTAGTCAAATGCATCCTCGGTATAATTCAAACCACAAGCCTCTTCACTATGCAAACATATTTTTGAGAAATTAAACTCAGAAATCTTCATAAGCTACTCACAAGCAAAGAGGACATAACTCTTTTCTCTTTAGATCCACAACTACACTATCTGAATCACCAAAACGTTTACAGATCTCTCCTACAAGAACAACTTACAACAAATTTAGAGGAGAGAGGCAGTCTTCACCACAGCAGCACAAGAAAATAGCAACGGCAGTTTATTTGATGAAAGCAGCAAATAAATATCTCTGAATTTATTTTGTAAGTTATTTTGTAAGTTATTTTGTAAAGTTTCTTAGTTTTAATAATCCTGTTTAAGACTAAAAATTGTATCTCTGCTCCTTCACGAAAATGCACATTTTCCAAACATGCCTTTCCTTATTCTAGAGAACAAAATTTCTTATAAATGAAGAAAGCTGAATTTAGAATTCTTCCTTGACATATGGCATCGTGTTTAATATCAGCAGGAATGCAAACTAAGAGCCTAATCACAGAAACCCTTGAACAGGCACCTCACCCTCCTGTATCAACCATATACTATTTGCTGGATACCAAGTTTCTCTGGAATTCTACAAAAGAAAAGCTATCAATGAGACTGAAATACAAAACTGCTGACAGTAGCAAAACTGCTCTTTCCTGCTCAATTTGTACTTGTTTCTTTATCCATTTTATCTTTGAGTCCAGAATCCAATTTTAAGTGTTATATTCAAAATGTTGTGACTCTCTTAACAAAAAAATCATCTCTGAGGGGAAATGAATCACTAATCATCACTGGTATTTTACTCCATAAACTTAGAGCACATTTTTCTTGTGCTGCTGTCCCTCAAAAGAACAGGAAGAAGCCTTTACTGTTTAATAATTTATTTTTAATGGTGAAAGCCATCTGTCCTTCCAGTTCAGCATGCAGTTTTGCAGGGTGAGAAAGGCCAGAGAAAGCTGCAGCCAAACTGCTGCCTAGGAGCCTCCACCCTGTATTGAGAACAAGAACATCAAAACCTTTCTGTGACTTAAGTGCTTTGGTAATTGCTATTTGAGGGGCATCAACCAGCAACGGGAATCTGAAGCACTTCCAAACTAAGAAGGAACAACAAAATTACTATCAACCAGAAAATACTACATCCAAGGCTATACAAGCTCACAAATATTGTCCTCAGGGTTAAAAAAGCATCTAGTTAAGACTTGTCTAGGAGACCAATGTAAGGTTGGGGAAAATTTCTATTCATCAAGCCTCTGTAACAGAACCAAAATTTGTAGAGGATTTGAGGACTCAGTCAGAAAGAATCATGACCATAGGAACTTTACGTACTCTTCCTTCTCTTTGGGCCAGTTGTTCTTAAAGATACACGTTTAATTTTCTGGTTCATCATAGGCTCCTTGTAAAACAGTTCATTAGAGGAGTGAGAACAAATGTGGAGAAAAAATGGGGAAAAAAAGCAGATGGCCATGCTGCATACTTTGAAAATAATTCTGTTTGAAGTACAGCTACCCCTGGGTACTGTTCATCTTATTTGTAACTTAGTGGGTGGAAAACCAAAGACAACAACAGGAAGAGCCTGATGTCCTACCTGTTCAAAAAAGTTCTAGGTAAAAGGCACTTACCAAAGTACAGATGAACTACCTACCACTCTCTAACCAAGACTTAAAAAGCGCTCCCATGTCTACTGAACAGTGAACAGCAAAGTATTGAAAGTGATAACACGTATTCACAATAACACCTCCAACAGAGACATAACTGTCACTCATTTACCAGACAATGAAACAAGTTCATACACATTTCTTTCTGCAGAGAATTTTAAAAGGAAATCTGAAGGTCAAAGGTGGCTCAGCATGACTCACAGTTTATATAAAGTGACATATGGTCTTTCAAGTGATCTTTTCCAGAAGATTTTAACTCTTACACCATTGTGGTTCCCAGCTCATTGCCATTCTAGCTTTTCAAGTATGAGATAAAAGGTTTATTTAAAGATAAGCCATGTTTAACAATAAAATTACCATAAGTTACAAAGGAAACACTATATTTGAGACAAACAAGTTCTGGGGAACTAGTGGGGCAAAAAATTAGTTCTAGAAGTGGAATATGCACAGTACCAGCCTGTCATCCCTAAAATACTATTAGCCTCCATACTCCATTGGATCTCAGCTGCCTTACACAGCACAAGGGAAAGCTAAAAGTTCTTAGAATACACTGCTGAGGATTGAAACTGTGATTCTTCGCTCTATCTTATCCTTTATTTTCACATCACTGTGTTGAGTATACAGTACAAAGATCAACTGGTACTATAATCAATGAAATAACCTGGATGAATTTTATTAAAACAGTTCAAATAATTTGCCAGCTCTCCATTGTGCTGATTAAGCAATAAGAAAAACAGAGTTAATACAACATTTCCTTTAAAATCCCTGTAGATGTTTAGAAACATTATTCCAATTAAATTAAATTTAAGAGAGAAAAAGAAGTTAACAAAGAAGAAGACGTATTTTTTAAATGCCAAATTTTTAAAAAAAATATTAACACTTCAGTCTTCTTTATATATAAAACCTGGAAAAAATTTTCATTCCAGCTGTATAATACTACCAGTTCCACCAAGTTATTGAACACTCATTGAGCAGTTTGTGTTAAAACACAGAGTTTGGTTATAGGAAGCAGAAGTACTAAACAACCAACATTCAAGCTGGAAGTTACAAGTCACACAAACTCCTTGGGTCATTCAGCCACAGATAATAAGCCAAAAGGCCCATGCCTGTGCCAAATCAGGCACTAATAGTGCCACTTGCCACGGAACATAATTAAGAGATGATAGTAAGTAAGGTCTTAAGAATTGCATGCCAAATGATTGTTCCAAGACTGCTTCCTGAGTCTGCTATTCATAAGCAATCCTTTTCTGATGTTCAATCAACTGCAGTAAATCCCAAAAGAGGATCAACGGCAGACTTGTGTGCAAGGTCTCCACATAAGAAGTTCTAAGCGAAACAGTGTGACAAGAGGAATCAATACAATATCTCATGCAACAATTATTATTTTATATTTAAATCTATTTTAGATGCCCTTGTTTAAATGTTTAGAGTTTTAAGCTACAGAATTTAACCACTTGTTGAAGACTGAATTATGTAATCCTCAAAAACTGCTTAGAAAGAATGACTGCAGTGCAACTTCTTAGCATGTAAGTGCTCACCTCATTAATTCAAAAAGTTTGAAAATTCTGGAGTCACTTGAACTTGACTTCAGTACAAGGTGGCAAGTCATGCCCCCAGAAATTAATTACAAAATTTAAAAACTAAAGAGCTCTTAAAGATTATTACACCACAAAAAGGCTCCACAAGAACTATGAGCTATGTACATACACACATGCACACACTCAAAACACAGGCATGTGGGAAAGCAATTCTGAGAAATGTTCAGAACAAGATGAGACTTCAGCGTCAAGCTCCTGCACACAGAATAAGCTTATGTTGGAAAAACCTATGTATAAGGGTCTTCTCAGGTGCTTCTTTTTTCACCCACAAGAATTAACAAATCAATAAATAAGTCTAAATGATTCTTCCCCCTCATAAATAAACCAAACTGTGTCCAATTCCTGCAGAACAGGTGCAAAACCTCGTAAAAGTCTCCAATTATTCACCATAGCTAATGAATACATAGACATAGGGCACAGTATAACTGGTTAGAACAGTTAGACTTCTTTTAAAAGAAGTTCCCTGAAACTTAAATCTTGTAAAATATTACAAGTCCATTTTACATGTAAAACACAAACCTTTTCACTACAGCAATGTATGTACAGCTGTGACTTGAACAGCAAAACCATATGAATGCAGAAAAGTAGTTATTTTTAAACATAGTTTAACTGTCAGGAGTAATGAGGCAGTAACAGTGGAGGGAAAGGAAGAAGGCTTTTTAATAAACCCTTGCTATAGAAATGTCTAGTATGGTAGTTATCTGTACAGTTGGAAATGCAAAGAAGAGGGAGAAATCTTTACACAGAACAACCTCATCATCCCCCACATCCCGAATTTAAGATGTGCACTTGCTGTCCTGGGTATTTCCCCTGCTACACACAAACATTTAAACATACAAGAAAACCTCATTGTCAGAATAGGGGACACTCAATGGACACTCTTACAACACCTGTAAGAACAGCTTTAACATCAGCTAAGTATTAGAGCTACCAAAAGTGACTAAAACTGAGAACAATTTACTTTTTATCAGCATGGTGTTTTTCACAAAGAATACTTCCCAAATATGCAGAATTTCCCATCCCTTTCAACTTATTCATAGTCTTAACAATAGGTACAGGCTAACAACAAGCAGCTAAAGATCACTGAAATTGTTATGTAACACAGGTTTACTCTGTGCTAAACACATCACACAAACACATTAAGTCAGATTTTTCTCTTAAAGGATACGAGAAGCGATCATTCCACGTTGCTCTTTCAACATAATCCAACATAACAACAGCTTTAATCGTTGTTAGAAGTTTGTTCCATGTTTCATCAAAGTCAACTACTCGTGGTTTCAAGGACATTGTGGGGCTTTAGTGTTAATCTGTAGAAGAATTACACATGTCAGACGACATTAAATAATCATTAAAAAGATATACATTTCCTTTGAATTTTTCAATTTAAACTTTGTACACTGTTGCATCACTATGATACAGTAACACAACGAACATCCACCCCCACCAAAATAAAGTTCACAATCACTCACTTTTAATGCTATGGAATGGAACATTAACGTTGCATGAGCAGCCTACAACTTAATGTCTATTAATCTAAAACCATCACGCTTTGTGAAGTTCATTATCTCACCAAGTGGTTAATTTAGCAGTGTCATATGAAGAAAACAACTTTCCTGTAAATTTTGATTTGTTCACTTTTATTCAAAGACTGTTTCAACTATATCTAAGAAAATTTGGCTTAAGAACACAATAAAATATTTCCAGAATATCTGAAATCTCTACTGTCAGTTTGTAGCCGATGTTCACCTCAGGTCTTCATGAGACATTTTTGGTGTTACATTTGAAAAGCCACAAAACCCAAAAGCTTTGATCAGGATGTGAAAAAGAAAACACAGGGCAATATGCAGAGCTTGTGCAGCTTACTGCAGTATGCAATAGGACAAATAGTGAAATCTTTCAAGTAAGACATGGCTTGAAAATTCAGAAGCTGTGTTAATAATTTCGTATCAAAACCACCGGAAAAGATTTATTGCAAAAAAAAGCCCGCTCAACATTAAATTATCTAAATAAAACTAGGGGAAAAGTGAGGTGATTTAAAAAGAGAGACAACTGTGAAGGCCTCTTCTTTGTTTCCACTAGTCTCTGTCCTATGCACCTAATCTAGAAAGGACCTGATGTGTGACATTCCATGCACAAAGCAAGTCTAGTTCCTGCTCAGAAACATGGCATTGTAAGACTACAATAAAAAGTGGAAAGAATACTTCTATTTCCATTTCAAACAGATGGACAAGTGACTCGTCTTTCCAAATTTTCAAGGTCATAAGGGAAAGCAGAATGCTAGTGAAAGACTTTGAGCACAAGAGGCAGACCTCTGTAAGGGAAAGAATCAAATGTCATGCTAAAAAACTACTTAGCAACCAGCTTACTACCTTAACCACTACTGGCTCTCACAGCATATAATACTTCTCAGTTTAAGAAAAAAGCAATACAATCAGATGCAACTTTTAGCATGCATGCAACCCACCCCCCTGACTAACTAACCAAGCTCCTCAACTGCTGTAAATGTTGTCATATTTGTAACATGGTTATTAATTCAATCCATGTATGTTGGCAGGAGCTTACACAGAAAAAAATCAGTAAGAAGTAACAAAACAAAGATCCATCAAAGCAAGTAAGTTGAAAAACACACTGATGTGTGTTTCACAGAAACGTGAACCTCAGTAGAGGCAGAGAGCAGCTCACTTCCAGGAGGGGAGGGGGGAAAGTGGTGATCTTCAAAAAGCTCTAATACTCCTCTTCTGGAAAACACGAGAGCATTTCCAGCTGACCCCAAGAAAAAATAATCATGGTCCACAAAAGACATTTAAGAATCAGTGCTTGTGATAATGAAGCTGTACTTGTGCTTTATTATAGGTCGCTGTCTTGGAAACACACGTGGTACGTCCAAGGTAAAAGAGCCCTTTCTTCAAAAATAAGCAAAACCAAGGGAACTAAGGAAAGGTGAAGAAAAAGTCCTCCCCACCGTACGTCCCATTGTCATGAATCAGTAACACTGTGATCGGGATGATTAAAACCTAGTAATATGTAGAGCATCCACATGGTCATCTAAGTATCCTGGAGTTAAAGAGCTTAAGATAACTGTTACTTGGCATTTTCTTACAACTTTCATGGCAATGTGAATTTAAATGTGTTTTACAGACATTTTAAAGAAATATGGTGTAACTTTTACAGTAAGACACTGGGCTTTTTGGGGTATGTTGTACTCCAGTGTCAGCAATGCACAAGCTCATCAACTTCGATTATTAAATGTCTTGTATTGATCACGGTAAGAACTATAGCAGGGCAGAATATCTACCCTAGGGTTTAGACTATTCAGGGGGTTGAACGCCATACCTGTTTGATGAGCCCTAAGGTACACAGATGTTACTGAAACATATTTACGCACCAGGATAATGAAAGGATGCCGCTTCCATCGCCTCATTTTAAAAAACACACCGCTGTCATGTGCATATATTTGTTCACACAAATAAACACAGCGTTCTGTCCAGCATCAAACAACTCCCCAAATTTCCAACCTATTAAACCATCGCGATAAGCAGCACTACAAGCCCGTGGTGGGTGCACAGCCAGGGGCAGGAGCACTCGCGTCACAGAGGTGTCCAGTGCTGCCCGCCCCCGCGCCGTGCCCCGCTCCCACCTTCTCCCTCCACCAAAACAAAAGCGAAACTGGCTGAGGGCGCAGCCAGCGGAGAATGAGCGGCCCCGCCGGAGAGGCCGCACCGCGCCCTCGCCGCGGGGCAAGGGCAGGACCCGGGGCAGGACCCGGGGCAGGGGGCGGCGGGCGG
>VZRO01003094.1:186318-197305 GCA_013397915.1 Daphoenositta chrysoptera
GGTCCCGGCGTTCCGTCGCTTTCCGACCGCACCCACCCCCGCCCGAGCAGCGGGGTTTGGTACAGCCCGCACTGTACGGCGAGCGCGGGCGGCCGCACTTCCCGGCGGCGGGGCGGTCCCCGCGCACGCGCCCCTCCACCCCCATGGCGGGACCGGTGCCCTCCCGCGCGCTCCCGACATGGAGGCGCGGGGGGCGGGCGGGAGTCGGCGGGACGGGGGCTGGAGCCAGCCCCTCTCCCGGGCGCGGCGGACCCGGGCTTCGTGTGAGGAGGTCGCCGTTACCTCAGAAGGTGGAAGTGTTGCCGTCCCGCCGCCGGGAATTCCAGCAGGGAATTTCGCCAGCTCCCAGCACGCTGCTCCGGTGCGGGCAGTCCCGGGCAGTGTCCGGCCCCCGCTGCCTCGGCAGAGCGCCCGCGGGCCCCGTGGGGCCGTGGCGGCAAGGGGCAACACAACGTTGTTGAGCGGCGGTAACAAAGTAGAGGCGTGTGGAGACGAAGTAGCCGAGCGTGCCCTGTGGGAGCCCTCGGGCCGCGCACCGCCCTGCGGACACCGGCTCCGCCGCTCGGAGCGCCCGCCGCTGAGCAGATGGGCGCTTTTAAAAAGCGATTCCTTTAGAGCATATAGTGCAGCTCTCCGTAGGAGGCAACAGTCTTATGGAAAACAGACATTTCTTTCTGAAAATTCTCTACTGTTCAAACTACTCAAAACTCATGTCAAAATAATTGCTTTCTCTTGTTTTCAAATCAAGCCCTTGCCCATTTTATTTCCAGGGCTTGCAGCTTTATCATTAAGCCTTAATGCCTTCCTTTGTGTTCTCTTTTAAAATTATTTTTATTAGCTCGTTCTAGACATTTTAAACACCATTTCAATTTTCCCTAAACCCCTTTATTTTTCTATTCTGCTGGTTTAAAGCTCTTCTGTTTGCTGCAGGGGTGGTAGGTTGTAACTTTAAGCTTTTGGTTGCCTATTATTTTCTGCAAGTGTTGGATTGTATCTGTGGCACTTTCTCCTTTTTGTAGGACTGAAGGATCATTTTAGTCGTAGCATTAGCCACAAGCTTATGAGTTAAACACTTAGAAATTAAAATATATGCCGGCACAATTTAATTATGCTATTTAATCATGCTGTGTGAATGTATTAATTGTACAAGATCAGATATCACAAGTTAGATGGCCGTTAATGAAAAACATCCTTATCTATACAGTACCCAAACATTATACAGTACATATTTTCCAAAGTCCTGTTATACGAGGATGTTTAGTCCTGAGTTAACTGTTATAAGCTGGAAACGTAGATAAAGGAAGGAAAGTATTTTCAAAACGAATAATTTATTGTGTGCAGCATGGGAGAATCATGTATTAATTTTCTGAAATTAAGAATATTCACAATTAGCACGCATTTTAATTAGGTACCAAATCCTCAACTATTCTGCACACTCTGTTCTAGAAGGCTGCAGTTGAGGAAGCACAATTAGGGAGTCACAATTAAGAGGAAGTAATGAACATTCATTACTGCTTTTATGTAAGGTATTTAAATTTTTTTTCTTGGATTTAAATGTATTTTGGAAATAACAATTCCTACCTAAGTCACAAAACTTTAAAATCTGGATATCCTTTTCATCAAGTTTCTTTGTCACCGGTGGCCAGAGAATTACCACCTGAAAATACAGAATGGGGTATTGCAGGAATCTGAGACGAGCAAGTTGTGAGCATTACTGTGTGTGCTGCTAAGGTCATCTCACCACTCCCACAGTGCTGCCTGCATTTCCAAAAGAACAAAGGTTCTCATACAGTCTACTAAGAAATAATTATAATGTATCTGCCAAGAGCAAGACTAAAGCTTGCGCGTGTGCACCGATGCTTTATGTGAGTGGATGCGCGATTTGGCGTCAGCGAGCTCAGCTCAGTGTTCGCTCCGTGCTGGGGCTGCTCCTACCTGCTGAAGCCCAGGTGTCGATCCCCTGAATTACCCTGCTCTGCAGACACGCCCACGACAGCCAGTGAAGAAAGCTCCCATTTGGCAAAGCATGACCAATTAATGGGGTCCTCAGCTACCTTAGTCATGACTTGATGCATTTCTTGATGATAGCAGATGTGCAGACCTACTTTAAATCCTGCTTGACCAAGGCTCAGTGTTGTCTTTCAGCAGTTGTACACAGCAGAGACACAGATGGGGGACAGATGGAAGTCCTGGAAGTTTTTGTAGGATGGTCCTGTGGAGAAGTCAACTTCTTCCCAATAAATTCTTATCAGTTCTTTATATATTGTTAATTACAGTTGGGAGTGACACAGGTTCTTTTCTACTAACTACATGCATATGCCACCCTAAAACATTGCCACCACATATACAAATTTATGTTTCTTTTATTACATCTGCTATCAAGTCTGCTTACTGCCCTAATCACTATTGCAGTATTTCACGAGTTCCCCCTGTTGTTTATATGCATTTGTTTTCTATTATCTGATACTTCTGTTTCTCTGTCTGTTTGCATTAACTTGTTTTCTTTATGTAATTAATTCTTTTGGAAGGGGCTGTCTATTTTGTTTTTGTTTATGCTACATCTAACACTGTATTATTCTGGTACAGAACGAGGAATTCCACAGCTCTATGATAATACAAACACTATATTAAATGTGCCCACTATACCACCTACCACTTCATTTAAAATCTGTTTTAGACTGCAGTCTGAACTGATAGTGAATAGTCCACCACCATTTAATTTGCAAATGCCTTCCATGTTACTATCTGCTCTTGTCTTTGATTTAAAACCCTATTTTTAGAGTAACATATTCATTAGCCTTTTTCCTGTAGAAATATTGAGACTATAGAAAATATCATGGGATATTGACTGGATTATTTATGTTATATTCATGTTATATTCAATTTTTACTAGATGAGTTAGTCTGCATTATTGATGCAGATAATAATATTAATTTTTTAAATAATGTTTTGCTTCTAAAAACAAGATGAATGAAAGCAAGAATGGACCTTTCTTTCATTATAGCTATTTTTAATATATACGTGTCTTTCATGTGGTAACGTACAAAATAGATGTATAAACTGAAAAAATATTTTGTGATTATAAAAATACACAGCAATAAAGTATTACACCTGTAGCTTTCTTTTTTTTTTTTTTTAAGTTTACGAAGAATTTAAAATGTGTGATTATTTAATCTGCTTAAACCCCTTTAATTTTCAGTAAGAAGCCGACGCTCATTGCACTCCTGGCCACAAGATGGCAGCGCTGAATAGATAAAAAATAGCAGTTCAAGAGTTTAAACTTGCACAACCTACAATAAGACCAACAAAACCCACACGGTTTTGTCCATGAAATAGGAAAATAAACAAAAGTTGAGCTCTCCTAAACAACATTTATTAGTTAGTTATCAAGTGTTTAGTTCAAGTCCCAGATTTATTCTATCCTTCCCCAGGATGTGAGACTGCTTGAAAGAAAAATTTGCAATTTTTTTCCCATCTATTATTAAAAAGGAGCACCCATTTATTGTCACGTCATTGTAACTAAGAAGTTAAACTATCTGTGTGAGCAAATCTAGTTAGTTTTTCTTTCTTATATGTTTTTTGCAAAAAAAATTGCTAAAAAAATGCTGCAACACTACTGACAAGCAAAATTTTGTATTTAGAAATTGTATTTAAAGATCAATGAGCTGTCAAGACTTTATGATGCAGTAACTGAGCCTAAATGATTCTACTTACAGGAATTTTCAGATACTAAATAGCTTTATATATGAGGTATTAAAAGAGTAAAAGGTTTTGGAGATTTTGTGTTGTTACAAGGTTGTAAATACTTCCTGCTCAGTAAGCACATCAGATGCTGACAGCTCAGGTACTTGCTATGGGCTGGGTGAATCAGATGTAATAATTTACCAACAAACAAGGAACCTGGCATATAAGACGTTTCAGTGTTCCTATTTATCATATTGCTCATCTAAGCACTTGGAAAAAGAACATAAAAAGCTTCTAAAGAAGCTATTAGGTGACTTTATTTTCTGAATTGTTAAAAATGAAGGAGTCCTGCCTGAGTCATCATCTGGTGGGCTTTGAGTTAATTACTGGGATTTTGCTTTCAGGTTTAATTTGAATATGAAACTTCCTCTGAAATTTACTCTAGTAAATAAGCAATTGTTTGTAGTTTTCATGCTTTATCTTACATGCATAAAATCCCAAAGCTACAGAGCTGAGGACATGGAACTGTTCAAACATTATCACTCATCCCTGCTGGTGGAAATGAGAGAGAGAGAGGATGAGAGCCATGAGAGGATGCTGCATGCAATGGGAGGGAAGCCACAGTTCCAAGAAAGTTCTGTTACCTCTACTGGGTCATGAGCCAGAAATGTATTTGTTTGTAGTACCAGCAATGAACCAAACAATATTATTCTTAAATGTTTCTCCTTCCCCTTCAATTCAGAAACTATGCAATTGTTTTCAGAAAGTAATTCAAGCCCTTTTTTTAGCAGTGCCTTTTTATAAAAGGTTCATAGATCACGTGCACCATTGTAAAATCATTTTTTAAAAATCATGGTGAAATAATCCTTTCATGGAGATGCTGTAACACAGTGAAAAGATACTGCTCAGTACCTTGAGCCCTGTGTCCAGTTCTGGGGCTGTCACTTCAAGAAAGACATTGAGGTGCTGGAGCGTGTCTGGAGAAGGGGAGTGAAGCTGCAGAAGTGTATAAAAAATAAGTCATATGAGGATGCAGCTGAGGGAGCTGGGGCTGTTTAGCCTGGAGGAGTGTCAGGGGAGAACTTACTGCTCTCTGCAACTGCCTGGAAGGAGGCTGTAGCCAGGTGGGGGTCAGCCTCTTCTCCCAGGCTACCAGTGACGGGATGGGAGGAAGTGGCCTCGAGCTGCGATTGGAGATGTTCAGGTTGGACATCTGGAAGAATTTCTTCACTCAAAGGGTTGTCAGCCATTGGAACAGGCTGCCCACGGAGGTGGTGCAGTCACCATCCCTGGAGGTGTTCAAGAAACAACTGGATGTGGCACTTGGTGCTGTAGTTTATTTGACAAGGTGGTGTTCAGCCAAAGGTTGGACTCAATTACCTTGGAGGACTTTTCCAACCTAAATGATTCTGTAATTCCATGATTTTATGAGCAACTACTGTGAGAGGAAGGCAGATGCTGCTTTCTGTTTGCTAGATACAATGTTTTGGAGAAAACATTCATGTAAATCTTAAGTGGTTCTACCACTGTACTAAAAATGTAAACCCCAGCATACAGCTCTACAACATCTGTGTGTGCAGAATGTACAAATATACACACAGATGGAAAAAACCCACTTGAACTCAGTGACTGCACAACCCTTAATGATGATTCTTAGGAAACACAACTTAGTTTCAAGACAAGGTTGAATTTGCAGAGCTGTTATTTCCAGGAAAAAAAAACAAAAAGGGAAAAAGAGCAAGTTGTATCTGTCTTCACTAAAATATGATAAATAGGAAATGTCTAGAGCCCATTTCTAAAATGTCATTTTCCAAATTAAACTAGACATCATTCCACTGGCAGTTTCCTTGGGTTTTCTTGAGAAATTATTTTATAAAAATATATGTATTTGTCTCTCAAATAATCCAGTAAAACACATTTTTCATACTTAATGGAGATGGAAACCTCCTGTAATGTGCAAAAATGCTAGACAAATAGAATGAGAAAAAGCAGCTCATAAATAAACCAACTGGCAAAATAGCATCATCAAGGAGATAAACTAGTTGAGCTACCATTTGATGAAATATATAACCTTTTCAGAAAAAATATGTTGCTTTAGCCATTTATCTGTATCACTGGTAGATTAAGAACTAACAATTTTGACATGAAGGAAATACAGAAGCTCTCTCACATAAACACACTGCAAATGGCCTGATAATCTGTTATACAGAATACTCTTCCATTTAGTTATTTTTCACTTGTACCTTCTCCTTCTCTTTATAGCTCCCAGACACCTTTACCTTGCTCCATTTATTCAGCAGCTTTTGCTTTTCATTTTATATTCTGCATTCTTCACTATCATTTACAACCATTTACCACCAACAAAACAATCTGCTCCCTGATCAAAAACAACCTACAGTTGCTAGAAAATCTAGTCTACAACCACTCTGTTAACCAAATGCAAATTCTTCTTCGTATTTTTTTTTTATATTTTCACTGAGTATTTTTTAATAAATATGAACTCCTTGTATGTGTTTGTCTTTTACTGCATTATCTGAATATTTGATGTCATCCACCTTCGTGTGAGGTAGTTCCTCAATGTCCTATTAGCACTGGCTCACCGTGCCTTACAGGATACCCCTTTTTCAAGGCATGAGCCTATGCCAACAGTCTGGGATATGCATACTTCTGTGGCACAGTGTATTCACACTAAACTGCAAACAGTTTTCTGTGTGCTTCTTTTAACATAGTTCAGAAGACTCTTAATAGCAAAGTTTTATGTATTTAAATTTTAAATAAATAGATAAATAAAATAAATAAATTTTAAATTCAAGCAGCTGTTTGGAAAATTAATATTCATGCTGTAAGTCCAAAATAATGCTTTATACAAATCTTGTACTTTTCACCTGAAAAGTTCAAAGATCTCTACAAACAGCAATAAATTGTAAATGGTTATGAATACTGTGAAGTATATGTTATATTCATGTTATGAGAAAAGTGTTATTTAAGGAAAAGTTCATTATTCAGGAGAGAAAAGGAGAAAATTTGAAGTAGTAGATCTAAGTTACCATTCTTTTTTTCTGCTGCAACAGAAATATCATTATGCATATATCAGTCAATCCTTTTAACATTCCAGACACATTGTTCCCTAGTCAGAATATTATTTTCCCATTATAATAATTTCTCTTGAGATGAATATGCAACAAGCAAGTATGCAGCAATTTATAGAATGTCAAGTTATTTGCCAAACTATTGGTTTCTCCACTGTTATGTTTGTTCTTGCTCCAGTGTGTGAGGTGACAACAGTGCTGGAGACCTGACTGGTAGATTAGGAAACAGGCAGTCTGAATCCTGTCAGTTCTCCTTCTCATAAAGCCTTACTTACAAACACCATACCAGGTATCTATATTTTAGCCATTTGTGCTGTTGTTCCAGCAGTGATTAACAAAGTTTAAATTAAAGATCACAGTTTAGCTGCTCATGTACTCTGATTTGGTTTGCTATGTTTTGGTGCATCAGTGACTACCTCCTTTCAAACTGCAGGACATCCCAGACAGCAGCATATCACTTGTGATACCTGTTTTGTATTTACGAACTTCAATTTCTTACTATAAATCCTAAAAAAAAGTAAAAAAACCCATGCAAACAAAACAAACACAAACAAACCACATTAAAATGTTGTATTTCATCTTTGGGGTGTACAATATTGCAACATTAGTGCAAGTTATTATCCAAAATCAAATCATTACAAACCCAAGGAAATCAAAGTAATGATATTTTTAAAAATGGACCTAGAATAGTACTTGATACCCACTTCACCAATAATAACGTCCAACTCTTCCAAATAAAGAAATCCTATTGTTTACGTGGCACAAGGCCGAGCAGAGCTAGCTGAGGTACTGCAAAACCTCACAGCTGTTAGGCCAGGCTTCTCACTAAGCCAGACCTTGGACTCCTCAAGGCTATTCCTTCCCGTGCTTCTGGCTTATTAACCCACAAAAGTCAAAGTGATGCCTTAGCACAGCACTGATTTAGGCAGTATCAATTTTCAGAGGTTCCAGTGATGGGCAGTAGAAAACAATAAGAATAAAAGGATCATCAATTTGCTCTTATACTACTCATACAGTTACTCAGTCATATTTCCAACTTAACACAGTTTAAGGAAGGAAACATTACTAAATATTTATAATTCTACAGATGTGTAATTTTTAAAAAGTCTATATACATTTGAAAACAATATTTACAAGACTTTTGCCTTTTACAATATTGTTCAATGTTTACCTTTCTAAGGGTGTGCCACTTCTGTTTCTATTTCTGAGCTACTGGAAATCCATATTTTTCTTGCATTGCTAGGAGTTTATAAAAGAAAAAAATAGGTAAAATACATTATTAGTCTTATATTTTATACTCATTAAAGTGTTCTTCTTGCCTAATCTGTTGTTTCAGGATCAGGATTCTGTTGCAGCATGAGGATATTGGCTACTTTTGACTTTCATCACATTTACAAAATAAATTGCAGAAACAGTGGCTGTGCGTTGACTGAACTTTCCTGTGACCACTCTGCAAGTTCTGCTCTTGTCCCTCTATTTCCTTGTAGGCAATGAAAGAGCAGAGGTAGGGTTATTCAATGGTCAGCTAAAACTGGAGCAGTCCACAAGGAGACCTGTGGTGCAGTTAAGAATCATTAGGTATCAGTATTATATCAAATAGGATGCCAGTCTATTTTTCTGTCAGTTTTACCTGTATTATCTTCAAACGTCTGGATTCTAATTACAGAGAAATTGACAACTAAGCTAGGTAGCATATCCTTCTTGCTGTCATTTATGTCATGACAGTCCATGGACATTTTTTACAAGAAAACAGGTGTTTCATAAGATTAGATTATTAAATGCACCAAATTCTTTCAATCCCCTAAAAAAAAATCTATTTAAAAAACAGCTGTGAGACCCGTATGTAGAATCAGTTGTCTGAAAATTAGATAGATATAGATGGCATTCCTACTGATGTGATGTGCATCGGTGAAATATTTATGTTCTTTGCAAAGAGCACCATGTTTCTTTTGGTGCCAAATGAAGTTGTTCCAACTCCCAGCTCATCTATTACCCGCCTTGGTTGAGGTAGTACTTCTCTCTGTTTGATGGTGCTGTGGATCAGACTTAAAAATTGATCCAGGTTGAAAGAAACTTACTGGCTTTGCCTGCCAAAATTAAAAAAAAAGGAAAAAAAAGGCAATTAAAAAGTAATTGCTGCTGAATCATTGATACTTCCTTAAATCTGCAGAACATACCATCATAACCATTTTGGGTTAGAGAGAACGACTCAGGCAGTCATTCTGACGGCATCAAAGAGCCTGGATTTCAAGTTTATGTTCGTACATAAATTATGAAAATCATGATGACTCCTGACCTGTGTGGTCTTCCTCAGGATTGCTTTTGGTCTCAGCATTTAAAATTAAATGGGTTCATATCGGGCATTGATCCCAATTTAGAGAGAACTGGTTTTAGTTGAATGAGCACTTTTGTGGCCCAGGTCAGCCTGGCCTCAGTTCACAAACATGGTACCCCAGCCCACCAACTCCAACGAGCTGCATCAAGAGCCAAATCTGGTTAATCATCTCTGCATCACCGAGGTCCGAATCCCTCTGGCAGTTCACTCGCTCCTCTGACACGGGAGGATCATTACATTACAAGAGGAGTGGTATACATTACGAGAGGAGTGGTATAAATAGTAATAAATTCTTAGTTAAACATTTCAAAGCTGTTTACGACTTACTTGAAAACTAATAGAAAATAACTGCTTCTCCAAATCCAGGCCCCAAGAGTTCATGGAAATTCTCAGTTTGTTTATAGGTAACTCACTCCAGTGGTTTCCATTATTTAACACACTCATTTGAAATTTCATCCTGTTTGTAGCAAGACTTCTACCTTCAAAAATATTTTTGAGGTGCTGCTAGTATCCTAACAACTATTTTTGTCTTTTTGAGTATACTAGGCAAAGCTGGAATTTCTTCTAAATGTTTCAGCAGAGTAGTTTAACACTTCTTCATTTGATTATCTTACTATTCTAACAAATATTTTCAATTGACAAGAGATTTTCTAGTAAAACATACCTTTTAATGAGTGAGTATAACCATAGTGTACCTAATGGGTGAGCTCTTAAACCAGAAGTTAATTAATTATGGGAAGAGAAACTCCTTTTTAAAACCCAGAACCCACTCACAATGTATATGCAACAAACAACGGGAGGGAAACAGATTTCAAAACAGGAAGGGGGTGTTCAATATTTCAACAACGGAAATGTAGGATGAAAACTGAAAACTTGCACAAGCAATAGTATAATTGAAGATTCTGTATTTTTTCCACTAGATTGTGATTTTGATAGCTGTGTTAAATAACTCCTGTGAAGCAAATTAAAGAACTAAATGCTTAAAGGCAAAACCTTTGCAAATAAATATTCATCTCTTATGAGGTCAGAGATAAGAATTATTTGTTTTTTTAAAACACAGGAAATCAATACGCAGGTTTTCTTCATGCCATGAATAAGACTGAGTGTTTGACCTGTATGGACCTATCACCAATCCTGACACACACATCCTCCAATTCTTCAATCACAATGAGTTATGTAAAATTAACTTAGGTTTTTCATGTTTATTTAGCACACAGAGTAGTTTCTCACAGCAAAAAATAACAAACCCAAAACGTAAAAATGGGTAAATACATTACGTAATTTCAGAATATACGTGCAGCGATGTATAGACATCGAATTTAAAATACACTGTAGTGTTCTTACACTATAAAATACTGAGCAGCAGTAAGACAAATGAGGTTCAAACACCACTAGTAACAAAGTTTATGGCTTATGCATTTATTGCATTTTAATATTATTAACCCTGAAACGACGGGCCCTGTGCTCCCAGCAAAGGACGTGCTCACACCTACAGCACAAGCCCAACATGACTCAGGATATTTGGACGTAATCCCGTGGCAGCGAGCGGGGAATCAGTCACGTCGCTCCGCTTGCTGCCTCTCGGCAATTTCTCATTTATTTAGCCAAACAAATGTAAAATACTATGTCATACCAGGAACGACTGATGTAAGGGACGTGTTTTCCCTAGGCAGAATTACAAAACAACCTGCAGGCAGCACCTCGGCGGGGCGGCCTCTGGGCAGGTTTCCGTGTTCCTGAGGGCTCGGCACCGGCCAGGGGACAACCGCGGGTTGTGCCGCGTCCCTTCCCTCGGCCAGCGCGGGGCCGGCCAGGGCTGGAACCCGCGGGGGGCCCAACCGCGCTTATCAGCGGGGCCCGGCCGGCGCGGCGAGCGGCC
>VZRO01003094.1:197963-210222 GCA_013397915.1 Daphoenositta chrysoptera
TGGCGGCGAGGAGCGGGGTCAGCGCCTGCCCGCTGCGGGCGGAGCGCCCCGGACCGGCCGTCCCGGGGCCGCCGCGGGGCTGCCCCGGCCGAGGGGGAGCGCGGTGCCCGGTGGCGTTTGCCCCGCAGTCCGTTGCTCCCGGTTATACCCTTGCCCATAGGGCTTTCGGAGCTGGGTCAGAACAGGCGGGGGAGGATTGCAGTGGGCTTCGTGGGTCCGAGGTCTTGCTTAAAAGTTTGAGCGTTTTGTCTGCGTCCCCGACTGCTGTGACAGCATCATTGGTGGTGCTGAGTGCGGCCGCGTGTTGAGTGATTCCACGGGGACTGATGCTGGGTTGAGCCTCTGGCCCATCCAGGGCTGCTTGGGCCCTTCTGAAAGGGGACCGCGTGTGCTCTCGCAGGCGGCTCCGCACTGCCTTGTCGGCAGGGGTGGAGTGGCCAGGCAGCATTGCCTGTGCTCACAGGAATGGCAGATGCGGTTTAAAGGTTTGGGGTTTTAGGGATTAGCTAAGGGGTTCAAGGAAGAAAAGGATGGGGAAGAAAATAGGGAAACATTGAGAGTCTAGGAGACACAAGAAGCTTAGTGATGAAGTTTCTGGTGATACTGAAAACTGAACGTTTGCACTTTAAAAATCAGGTCTGTTGTGCTGTTGCACATTTAACCTGACTGAATTCTGTGACCACCTTATCAGCTGGTGTCTTTCACGCCACCAGGGTGGTAAAACAGTTATTACAGAGTTCCTACCTGAAAACACAATGCTCTTCTGAAACAAGTGCCTTCTGAGAGTTTCCACACTCACTGTGGGGTCATCAATAAATGCAAAACAGGTGTTTGTAAATTCACATGCTTGCTTTCTAGTAACTCCCCTGTGAATAAAAGCCTTCCAAGACATTTGGAGCAAGGGCCGAAACATGTTTTTTGGCCCCTTATAATTGATTTCCTTTGTATTTAACCACCTTTGTAAGCAGTCCCTGATGTATAAAGGATGGTTGAAATAAAAAAGTTGGTTTTTAAAATGTCTCTGGGTATTTAATTAGATAGTCACACACTTCCAATTATGCAAAATACTGTAGCAATTTGCTCTTGCCTATAATTTCACCAATAGACATTAAATATTACATTAATATGCAGTGATGTAAAACCAACAGCAGTATTGGGGGGAGTGAAAGGATTTCTTGTGCTCTTTATTGCAAAAGAGCATGTCTTGATAGGCATGCTATCCTTCATCTCTTACCTGTGGGCAACAATATAAAAATTCGACACGGTTAGCTCTAAATTACATTGAATTTTTTAGGAAAACTTTTCTGTTTTCCGATAGCTGATTCTGTCTGTCAGATTTGTCCTGTCAGGGATGATTCATCCAATCAGAGTTGAAGAAGCTTTTGAAGTGCACTCTATGCATCATCTTAATCAGTGTTTATCTGCTACTGACCTGCTGTCCATTAGTCTCAGTGACTGTAGTAAACATGTGCTTATATATATTGAAATGTTGCTAGTTAACAGTTAAACTTCCTGCCAGATCCTGAAGATCTCTTTGCTATGTTGTAGGAAGAAGCAGGTATCTTTGCTTACATTATGGAAAACCATTTTTTATCTCCTTTTTGTGGGAGTGCAGAGGTATAACTTGTTTATTAATTTAAAAATCTAGACTAATATTTAAAATTATTGTTAAGTCTTTGTAAGCAATTAAGATTAAAAAAAGAAAAAAATTGTATTAATACTGAGTATATGACTAGAACTTGTATATAATTAGTCATACAATGAAGAAAAACATTATACAATTTTAAACAGGACCCAATACCATCTACTTTAAACTATTTGCCGAGTTTTCCTTTAAAATAGAAGGAAGGTCATGTGAACTTTAAAGTGTGATGTGTATTGCTACTGATAGACTTTTATAAAGGATTTTAAGTGCTTGGCGGAAAAGTCTGTTTTTCTTTCTTTGAAACTTAAAAGCAATGAATATGTTGAATTTGCTTGCAATACAGACTGAGTGTGATATGTGTGGAAACTAATTTCTGGATTGGATTAGTAACTGTTTCGTGCCGCAGTCTGTATTACTGATGTTTTAGAAAAAGCATAATTATGATATTGCTCAATATTTTTTCTGTGTATTTGTTAAAAAGTTTGATGTATTCATGTTGACATGATACGTAGTACAGGAAATCAAAACCCTGTCCAATTCAGGTAATGGGAATCTGAGAGTTGGTGAGAGTGTTCTGAAGACAGTGACAGGCCAGTCTGAAGTGCAGGAGTTCCTTGGCGTGCCCGGCTGTGCACCAGCCCACGAGAATTGGCACAGCCGAGCGTGGCTGTGCCACTGCTGACCCTGGGGGCTCTAATGACAGCAGCCGACCTGCTCCTGCCACTGCACAGATTCCATGGCCGCGCCTGCTGAAGAGTCCTAACCTCGTAACATGCCTGGATTGTGATACTAGTCTGCTACATTTTGTCTTAAGTCATCTTTCTCATTGAAGTTTTATGCCAAGACAGCTTGTGTATCTTTTCAAATTACTCATATACTTCGTTATTGGTTTAGTTTTTTAGGCTGTGGTTGGATCTTTATATTTGCGTGTTGTTTTAAGTCAAGTCACTGTTTGATCACAGAGGTTATCAAAAAGAAGCAAGTTTGAGCTTATCTAGGAAAGGTATTTTGTTATGTTTCAGAGTGGTGACTGCATTTTATGATAGTCAAATTTTCAGACTTTAATCCACCATGCTAAAGTTTTAAATTAAGCAATCATTTGTATTAAGAGTCAGAATATACGCAATTATAGATGGAAAATCTATATAAATCCTGGAGTTTTCCATGTATATCGTAAATCCTAATTATGTTTGTAACTTCACTGACATGTATAGTACTTGCTGTTGTTTTTCAAATTAAAGATAAATCTAAAAAATATGCCCCTTTCTCAGTACTGCATTTTGTAAAATATGAGGAATAACTTTGGTAGATTTTCTGCTTCACTGATGCTCTTTTTGTAGCTTTTTACTGACTTAGTGAAGTGTTGCAGATGAAAAGACTTGCAGAGAAAAATTCTGATAAAGTAGTAGAAATAAATACATTTTTATAGTGTTCCGCAATCAGTGAGAAATTAAGCTACAAATTAGGAACTGAATTTTTTCCAAGATGAAAAATGGCTCTTTCTGGGTAAAATTTCTACGAAATGCATTCAGTGGGAATAAAAGTACTTGGGTTTTTTGTTTGTTTTTTTTTTTCAACAGTAGGTTGTCTGTGACAGATGGCTCTGGATACAAAAATACTTCAGGGCCTTCATAAAGTGAATTAATTTTGACTACATTCCCATCTTTAGGAAGAGATTACAATGAATATGTTGCCAGTACCTATGCATTATTTAATCTTCCTTGGTGTGTGAGCTGTTCTGAAGCTTATTCTTACGTGAACCAGATACACCTTTCATATTTGAGACTCTATGGGTGGCCCTAGTGTACAAAGGAGAAACTTTTTTTTTTACTTTATTACATTATTATGTTATTATATTGCACATATATATAAAACCAGAATAGTTTAATTAGATAAGATCCTCTTATAGAAAATTATGGTGAAAAGCTTGGTGAAAACAATTTCCCCAGAGCTATTAGACTTCGGTGAATTTCAGTAGATATTTAATTAGATTGTACGCAAAGAAAAAGGTAATTAGTGGTAACTAAGAAAACAAAAATGTAGAAAGATTTGAGGTGTAAAATAGCTCCGTATGATTTTAATCTGAATTGATACTGGCATAGGGTATGTAACGTCTCTGAGGAGAAATACTCATGTTACCCCATAAAATGTTGAGTTGTGTGCAGCTTGGCTACCATTAGCTATAGTACTGTTAAGTCTGGTCAGTAGAATACCACTGGAGGCATATGAGCTAGAAATACGCTTCTCTGCATCATTTGACTGGATATCTTTTCATATTTTCATGCATTTTTTCTGGGCAAAAATTTGATACTTAAAAAACCAATAAAATTTATTCTCTTCAAAGATCATGGAATGTTCTGTAAAATAGTGGTACAAAAGGAGTTTGATTTACATTTAATTTGATTTAATGTAGTTAACTTATATAGGACTAAATTCCGGAGTCTCAGAGTCAGGTGTGTAACAATCTTTCCCTGCCTCTTCCATCTCTCAGCGTAAGTCCTGAGAAGAAATCAAAGTAAGTATCAGCCAGTTGAAATAACTGAGCTTTGAGTTCAGTCAGGCTTGGCATCCCCTAGGTACAGAAACTGAACCTGGGGAGCCGAGATTTGCTGGCTCTTAAATCCCTCAACTAATATCATGTCTTCCTTTTGCGGCCTTGATTGGTTGTGTAAGTAGGGTGTAGGTGGGAGCGTGCCTGCAGGGCATCCTGCCTGCCTCTGCCTGACCCTGTCCTGTCTCTGTTCTGTTTGTAAACTGACCTGTTGCCATGGCAATGTTTGACATCACCTGTTCAATGTTGCACCTTCAGTGCAGGGTTTGGTAGGAGAGAAAGGGAGCCGAAGAGATCCAAGCTGTTGTTTTAAAACTCACACCTTCCGTTATGACTAAGTGTGCCAAGAAATATCGAAAAGGAGCTGTCAGGTAATTGCATTTTTATATAGCAGATTTGGAAGCTTTCTGTATGAAGTTTAAACTCTTAGTTTAAATTGAGGGTCAGCAAGTTGCTTATTTTTCAATGAAATGTACCCTACTTTTAAAACCTGTAAAGTGAGAAGAATTGTTGTGACTCTTGAGCCTTGAGTAATTTACAGACAATTCAAGCGTAGATCCTAGCTGGGAATGGGAATCTTGGAAGGTTCAGGAGGGCTGTAGCAGCCCATGGCTGCTGGGTAGCTTGAGGCTGGAGGGACCTGCTGCAGGCAGTGCTGCAGGGCTGCTCTGGAGCACTGCGCTCCCAGCCCCGCTGTCAGCACTGCACGGGACCCTGGGACTCTGCTTGTCCCTCCCTGAGAACCATCTCTGGAACTGCCTCTCCTTGCAGCTTTCCAAAATACTTGTTTTAGAGCTCCTGGCTATATGAGTAAATATTTTATTACAAGGGAATGAAGAAAGGACTTCAGTTTGACAGAAACATACTTACTTTCTGTCTGCTCCAAATAAAAATAGTTTGGAATTCCTCTCCCTAGCTGCCTGATATACCTCCCTGTACTGCATTATTTAAATGTGTGTGTACTTACTTTTAGACTGATGACCATGGAAATGGTTGAACAGGATGACAATGCAGTGGATTCTCTGACAGATCGACGTGTTGGTCACCTTCAGAATCAGCCGGGCCAAAGTCAGATTTCCTCAGGATCTGAGGTAAGTTGAAATGTGGAAAGATGAGAAGAATCAATAAAGTGATATTTAGAGCTACTATGATTTTTAAACTATGAATTCTCATGTTTTATAAGTCTCGGTATTAAATAAGAAAAATATAGCAAAGGTATACTGGAATCTATGCCTGCAGTAGTTAACAAAGGACTAATAAAACATCAGGTCTGTTAAGAAGTAACTCTTTTAGGAGTCCATTCAGAGAAGAGTGATCAGTAGGCAGGTGGGTTTTTTCCTTTTACTTTCACAAGATGATTGTTACAGAGATGGCATACAGTCTTAAGGAATTGAGGTGGCTACAAGGTGAAACGTATCTAAACCATATATGTATCTTAAAGATGTGTTGTATAACAAAAATGAAAACATGAATAAAAATAACCATGGTTCTCTCCTAGTTCCAGTTTTTGTACAGAATGTATTTCATCTAATTGCAAGTACGTTTTTAATGTATGCTTGTTTTGTTTCATCCGTGTGTATCCAATGACAGTGTCTGGACTTCTAAAAGCATACTTTACATGTTCTGTATGGTTGCTCTACCTGGATTATTCTTTGGTAGTTAATGGATAAAAGATTATATAGTAACAATCCTCAAACATTAAAAATATGTACTGAAACATTCGGCACTTGAGAAAAATAGTGTTCCTGGCCGTACTAAGATTTATAGCTTCAGAAAAGTGTATGGACCACTTAAAAAGATCTTCAAAACCCCTTTGTTAAATAAAAGAACTGATTTTAAAAAACGTCTTACTGAATTTTTTCATCATTGGAAGTTAGAAGTTAATTGCTAAGATTTGATGTCATGTATTTGGCATGTTAGATACTTGATTTACATTATAGATACATTTTTAAAACTGAAAGCAGCTGCTCTTTTTGTCAGATCTTCAGACACAAAATAGATTGCAAAATATTAATCAGCCTTTTTTGTTGGTTTTGATACATGCAGCATTGGGAATATTGTTTGTTCAGTTTTTTTCTTTTTTTTCTTTAAGAATTTTATTTGGTTTGCTCTGTTGATGTAATCCCTTTATTTCTTCTTTAGTAGTTCTGTTCAAATTTTTTGTTTTAGCTTCATAGGATGATAGATGTATAAAAACTATTGTCTTGTGCAATAGTCTCTGGAGAAGATACCTGTGAATTCTGTCACTTGGGATTTTTAATGTTGGTCCAGAGACAAAGCTGTCACTAATGCTGTAGGAAAGCTTTTTCACTCCTGTAGTGTGCAGTGTATAACACTTTTTATGTTTGTCTGCATTTAATGCTTGAGTACTGTATATGAAGGTTCACCTGTACTGAGTATGGGTCTCACCCCTTTCACTTAAAATGAATAACTCTGAAGCATAGATGAATCTCATTCAATTAGCACTAAACCAAAACATGTACCTCAGTTTGAAGGCTGAGGGGAACAGTCTGGAGTTGGCATCTGGAGTCCCTTTTTTTGGTCAGATGGCTCAGAGAGCCAACCTGGGCCTGTCAGAGCTGCTTGGTGCAGGTAGCTGGGGCTGACAGTGCCTCTCCTGGGCTGCCCAGGCAGGCGGGCTCGGTGCTGTTGTCCCGCTCCGAGGGCTCCGGGGGCTGCGGGGGCTCCGGGCCCGTGCCCGTCCCCTCAGCCGCTCTCGGGGCCCGCAGCCCCCCACACGGCCTCGGTGCCTCAGGCTGCTGTGCCACGGCTTTTGCTGTGGTAGAACGGCCCGGGCACAACGCTTGTCACTGACAGGCCTTGTTGAGACGCTCCTTTGGCTTAAGATGAGTAGGATTTTCTTAGCCTGTGTTCCTACCTGGCTGGCTTGGAAGGTGAGGCGCTTTGTCATGGGGAGTTGGGCCTGGATGTTGAAGCGTTAAAGCCCGCTGGAGGCCCCTGTGTGGGACATCTGACTGGTTTTGTGGTGGTCCAGATGGGAAATTCGTGTGTTTCTGAGGAATTTGTGGCTGTGCCACTGGTCCACTGCCTGTGTATTTTGACTATTACAAAGGGGCACAGATCCCTTCTCCCTCTCTGGCCTGTGGAGGAGTGCAGTCAAGAGAAGACAACCACTAAAAGTGACTGAAATGTATCTTGTGCCAACTTCCAATCATCCCTCCTACAAATTTTGTTGGAAATGTGCAGAAATAGGAGAAGAGAATGACATGATTCTTACTAAAAGCTAAAATGCCTGGTCACTGAAACAGAGGGCTCCTTTTCAGATATCTCAGGAGGGGCGTCTTTGTTTGTGGTTTTTCTAGCAAAATATTTGTTCAACCTTGGTTTTGTTCAGTCAGAAGTAAAACATTTTAATGCACTGTCTTTTCATTTGTGGTTTTCTGTGTATTATCAAAGAATTGATTGTAGAAGGGTTGAGCTTGGAAGGAACCTTTTGGGATTACCTAGTCTGACCTGCCTGTGCAAGCAGGGTCAGCCAGAACTGTGTCTGCCTGGCTTGCAAATATCTCCAAGGATGGAGTCTCTAGAATCATTCTGGGCATCTGTGCCAAAAGGTGACTGCCTTTCCAGTTAAACAGGTGGAGTTTTTATGTCCAGATGGAATGTAATGGTTTTTAATGTGCTTGACACTTAGTTGAATTAGGACTTTGGCCGGGGAGTGACTAGCAAAATGCTGAGGGATACAACTTCATAGGAGGTGGGCACTTTTTTTTTTTTTTTTTTTTTTCTTTTTAGGGGGGCAGCCAACTTATTTTTCCTTCCTCTGTACTCCAGACTTTTAAAAGAAATACCTGCCATTTAGTTTTAAAAGGATGGACCAGGTACTCCATAAGATGATAATCTCTGGAGGGCAGAGATTGTTTTGTGCTGAGGCATTTTTAATGTCTCCCTGTTGGGAGAAGGAGGAGACATTAAGAATGTGTGGGCTGGAGCACTGTGGTGTGATGGGATAACCTCCAATGCTAAGAAGGACCTATTATATATTATTTGTAGCGAAAAAATAGAGTTTGCATATTTTCTTAGCTTGTGTCAAAAATACTGCTATATTCTCCTGCAATTCTTTGGTGCTGAAAGTAGAATTACATTTTCTACTAAAGCGAAAATGAGTAAATTTGAAAACTAGCAAAGATGAGATGCACTTTTTGTCCATTAAAGGGCTATTTTTTACATAAAATGTCCTACTATAGAATCAGTTTATAGTTGTATTTCTTGCATCCCTCACTTTTAGCCAGTTGGTGAATAGACATGGTAATGTTTTTGTGATCCAGCCACCAGAATAGCTAGGTAAGAAAGTAAAATTGGTGGTTGTGTTTAGAAGCTGTTGAAAATGTACAGAACACCTGTACAAACACTTGATGCCTTTGAGGGAAGAGCAGAGGTGTGAGATGGGAAATTCCTCAGCCTGTTTTGAGATGAGCTCCATGGGTTGTCTCACATGCACAGATCGTCAGGTGCTACATATAGAGCTGTACCTAAAAGGAGGTTAATTTGTATTGGAATATTCTGATAGTGTTGATGATAGTCAAACTTACATTTTGGAACACTTATATCTGCAATGGTATTCAAAGAGAAATTAGATGTTCCTTTTTCAGGATTTCTAAAAGGCATACTGTTTTCTGTGTTGCTCTGTGCTCAGCTACACTAAATGTAACTGTAACAATGTAAGGTCAATGTACTTTAGCCTGTCTCAAATTTGACAAAAACACTTTCAGTTGTGTTTTCTTTTTTCTTTACTCCTACATCTTGATGGGTTCCTTTTTTATACACTTTTTGTTAACTTTGTCATGTTGTCTGTCAGTAGAGCTGTCTGCTGACCTTGTCTGAGATACCATCTGTTGACCTCTTGGTGCTGGCCCTGAATTGGACATACGTCAGGATTTACAATGTGAGAACTGTTGTCAGAGAGCATAGGGAGATTTTCAGGGAGATTTTCAGAGCCTGGAGTGAATAGCCATTGCAAGCTGGGACTGTTCAAATGTAGCACTTCAGGGGGTTGTCCTTGAGGGCTCTTGACATCAAACTGTGTTAAATCTTACTCCCTACAGATTGAGACCTATAGCAATTTGCTAGGCTGTTGTAAGTAGGAATTTGCTAGGCCTGTTGTAACCAGCCTGCCAAATGCAAATGCTGACCATTTAGCAGAGTTGATGCTGGAGGATTAGAAATGTGCAGCTATGTCACCATTTTGTGCTTCCTTGAAATGTATACTGGGACCAAATGTCTGGAATCAGCCTAACCTTATTTTCCTTTAAAGTAGGTGCTTCTATTTTGGCAGTAGCTTTGGAATTGATCAAAACATCTGTCTCCAGCTTTTCCTCATAGAGACTAGTTGGTGCCTTGAATGTGGCAGATCCTTTGTTCCTTCATTAGGTGAATCCAGCATGGATTTGCCTTGACTTTTCCAGAATTACTTTTCACTTTACTTCTAGAGTCCTTGTAGTATTTAGGTTCTACAGCAGGGACAGAAATCAAATGGGCCTGTGTACTACATTCTTAATTTGGCAGTGTTGAAGGTATGAGGGATTGAATGTGAAGGTAACCTCTCTAGTACTTAGCAGGCAAAGGATATCTGACATTCATAGGATCCCCAGGATAACTGTTCAGATGGACCATGTATCTCAAAGTTAGATAAATGATGGGCAGCCTCTCTCTCTGCAAGTGTGTGCCCCAGTATGAAGGTAGTACCTGATCACTCTTGCTGGCCACTTTTCTCTCCCCACGTTGAAGAGGGAGCACTTACATTTGCAAATACCCAAAATATGGGACCATATTACTATTAGAGAGTGCATAGTTGATATTTGTTGAAGCTATTGGACATGACTGTTGCATGCCTAGGAGCATAGAACCAACAGAATGTGTAAGCTTCCCCTCACCCTCTGTGTTCCTGAGTTGCTTCTGTGGATTGTTTTCAGTTGCTGTGCCAGACAGACCTTGAAGTAATGATGTTAAAGGTAGCATTGCTCATCACTGATGTCAGAAAGAAATTTTTTTGCCAAGTCTGTTTCAGTCAGGATTTACGCATGATAGCATCAAAATGTTCTAGTATTTCAGTTAACACAGGAACATTAAGCTTGAAAACTGCAAAGGGAAATCTTAATCAAAATTCTAATAATAATTTCTAATATCTAAAAAAGTGATGCAGATTATGAACCTTGAAAATTTTATAATACTACCATCTCCTCTTCCCTTAGCATTTATCCCCCCTTCATTTAATCTCTTATCTGAATTAATGGGAACAAAACAATTCCTCCTGTTATACTTTAGTCCTAAACTTTAGTCCAAAAGAGTATCAGCTGAGTGAGGTTTTCTTTTTTATTTTTCCCTGTGTGTTTATACTGAATAAGGAGCTTTAAAATGGATGTAGTTTCTTAATCTCAAGTACTGGATTATTTCCTGATTCCATGTGACTGACCCATTGTGTACCAAAAAGAAAGACTTAAACTGTTCACCTTTTACTGTTTTTGGCTGATGTACTCAGAAGGTTCTTTCTGAGCCACTGAGTATTGTATCAAATTGCAGTTCTCACAAAGAGAGCAGTAGATGGAAAGGTCTGGTGAAATTGTCTTTATAATGTTTTAAAAAGTTAGCACGCTTTGTAAACATTTAGACTGCTCTGTGATCTCTCCTTGAAGCTTGGTTTTAGGATGTAAGCTTTGCCACAAAATAGATTATACTCTTCAGATCTTTGAGACTTTCTATAGCATAATCTCAAATATCTATTTCTGATAATTTTCTCTTAATATTAATATTCATTGAATAGGTTGGGAAAAAGGTTTGTATGTCTTGTTTCCCTGTTGCCATTTCATACCATTTAAGGAATGATTTAAGGAACCCATTTCAGGGTTAAAAATGCCCTCAATTGTTCTATTTTCTGAAAAGTGGTTCAGCTTCCTATAACATTGAACAATTGCATAGTGAATGTTGACAAGATCCTGTCTTTGTTTCCTAGAAACATTGTTTCTTCGAGGTAATTTGAACCAACCAACATCAGGTCTTTTTGATAGTAGCGCATCTTAATAGTAGTTAAAATTTTTCTCTTGCTTCAAGAAGGGATTGTTTCCTAGACAAGCAATAGCTTATGGATCAGGAATGAAAATTGCTTTCAAATTTGGAATTTAAAAAAAAACACTTCAGTGTAAATAGAGAAAAAATACAAAAGTTTCTTTAACTGTGTTTTTAAATATTCAGCATTCTTCATGTTTTTCTTCTCACTGTCATCTCATTTTACTCATACCAGATACCTTTGGAGCTGAGGATAAAGCTAGGAAGGAAATAATACCAGAATTTTATATATGAGCCTGAGATTATTGTTGAATGTGCAGAATACAGAATGCAGTTTTCAATGCAGTTTAATTGAAAAACACAGTATTTCTTTTTATGATACATTTTGTTTGTCATTGTCTTCCTTTTCTGAGTTTAGAAATGTTTTGTCATACAACTTGAGATCAATCATAGTGTTTTCCCTTTGCATCGGTATTTGTCTCTGTTAATAGATTTAACAATAACAGCAGAAATATTGAACTATTTCTTAGCCTGTAGGTGTTAAACTGTTTCTTACCCATTCGTCCTCAGCACTGAGGGTTGAGAGCCACAGACTGGGGAAGGCTGTTCTTACAGGTGTGCTAGCCTGAAAGAAGATTCAGCTGTTCTTTATTTTTGTTGTTGTTTTGAAGCACTGATATACTCCAACTCTCTTTTTCTTGATATATATATAATTATATATATAACAGAAGTCCATTAAACTAAATCAATTTACAAATCCTTGTATGGCTTTATGGGTGATTTTCTGCTGTCTGAAGAGTTCTCATGTCTCTTGAGACATCCATCTGAAAAGTGTAACTTCTTACCTAACAAGCAAAGCCAAACTAAAGTGGGTCTGAATTTCTTTTTCCTGAGAACTTTCTGCCCTTTATGTTGTTGCAGTGACATTCCACTCCAGTGAATATGCATGGATTTTGTTACTTTTCTTGAGGTTCTTCCTAACCTTGCTAGCAACAGCAGATTTGGTGTGTGATAGCCAAGGGTTGGGTTTTTTTTTTTTT
>VZRO01003095.1:0-35662 GCA_013397915.1 Daphoenositta chrysoptera
AACTTAAGTGTAATAGAAAGTCACCCTCAGCCATTCTCTGGCTGGCTAGGAAGCAGCTGTGCCTGTGGTCAGCATCTGCAAGGACCATGCTTGTACCCACAGTTTCTTTAGCAAGCAGATTTGCCAGGAGCAATATGAAGAAAAAAGAGACATACAAAGTACAAACAGCTTTTTACAACTGAGCAGTGCTGTTTTGCATTAAAGGTGTTGGAAGCTGTATACAGACATAGAAAGTTCAAAAACCAGTCCTTGGCAGCAGCCAGAAATGCCAGCTTTTGTGACAAACTGCACGTAGTACTTGGGAGACCTTGTTGGTACGTCACACAGTCTGCAACCTTCTGCAGTTAGGGCTGCATGCCAGCCCTTTACTAATGACAGACATCTGCCATTTCAGACTCTTCACTCACTGTGGCAGCTGGAGAGCGAGAGAGGTGGAGGGAGAGAGAGGACCAGGCAGGTCCTATCCCCTCCTCCCCACCACCCTTGGAAGCAGACTTGGAGAGATTGGCTAAGAGCACGTGTCCAGCTCATGGGGCAGAAGCACTGGCGTTGGGAGAGGACTGCCTTGCCTGTCTAAAGCCATGCTTGGGGCCATCCATCATAAGTGATGTAGGTGCAGTCCCTGGGAACGTTCCCTGGCATTGTTCAGTGTACCAGCACAGATGTGCCCAACATGTGTCACTCACAGGCCTTGGGAGCTCAGTGCCACAACCACAGGCAGGTCCAGGTCTCCACATGGTCCAGGACATGGTCTGGGCACTGCAGGGTGCCTGTCAATATGGGTACAGCCAAGGGATTCCTCCTGTCAGCCCAGGCTCCATGTAAGGGCACAGGTGGAAACCAGGGCACCGATTCTAACCCACAAAACCCTAATGGCTTTGGATGTGGTTACCTGTGACATGCCCTCCTCTGTGTCACTGGAACTGCTGTGCAAGGAAGGCGCTGCTGATGGGCCGTGCTGTCCGAGGGGCTGGGACACAAGGGAGCACTGTACCCATCTCCTCGGAGTTACCAGAGTCCAGCTGTGTCGTTCCAAATGCTTCAGTGTTTCTTCCTTTACCTCGTCAAGCCAGGGAGTGTCTTATTTGTGACAGTCAGCATGGAAAATGCACTTGGGAGAACGATGCTCTCTCGCTAACCCCTGAGTCCATTTACTTGTCTGCACTCTTCCCTCCCTGCAGGGAAGCTGCTGGGCAGGAGGTGTTTCTGTGCCAGCTGCTCCAAGCTCAGCTTGGCCAGGCCCCGAGCTGCTGCAGGAGCAGGCAAACACAGCTGAGAGAAGAGCTCCTGGCTGCACCCAGGGTCAGGTCCCTCTGCCGTGTCTGGGGGCACGCACACAGGAAGGCTGGCTGAGGAGACTGCAGGCCATGCACCCCCCTCGAGTTCGTGATGGACCAGAGTGCGTTCCCAAGGCCTGAAGGGATGCCACACATCCCAGCAGCAGCCCCCGAGGCAGTCATGGTCCTGGCCCCGAGGGATGATAGGTCTGTTGTGTAACACAGAAGATGGGCTTTGGAGAGGTGCTCTAGCAAAGAGTGTGTAATTTTATTTTATTTTAAATGCAGGCCCTTCAGAATTGCGCAAGTGCAGAGGAAACATCTGATGTTAATTCTTTCTTTGTGTCATCAAAATTGAAAAAGGAAATTAAGCTTTGCTAGCAAATAACTGAAATACAGTCAAGATTATTGTATGTCAGATTACAACTTGCAGTAATCCTTCATCTCCACATTACGAATTCATAAAAGGAACTGCAGCATGTTTTTAATTATTAACTACCACATAATGGAGTGGGCAATATAATATCTGAGAGATTGTCTTTTTTTTTTTTTTTTTCATATGGGAGATCTCAATTTAAATTCTGGATATGGCTAGAAGTTAAAGCAAATTCTCAAATTTCAGTGTCACCTTTCTCTATTCTCACCACAAAACCCCAATTAAAAGAAATTCCTCCAGGAAAATTATGGCAGTGCTGATTTTTGTCCATTTTCAAGTGCAGATCAACATATCCCTATGAAAGGATCTTGCACAATGGGTGCCTATTAATGTCGGGAAGACCACATCCCTCATCCAGGAAAAAATAAAATTAATTCTGATGACATCATTCATCTTCCCTGTCAAGTGACCTGCAATGCCTAAATAAACGGATATTTCATAACACGTATTTGTAACTAGCAACAACTGGAGAATGAGTACAATATTTTCCAGTCAACAACACTGGATTCTAGTGGCTTTTTATTTTAAATTCCGTATGTGTTGAATACATCCCCTGCTCAATTACCTCTAAGTGAGATGGACATTGGATGTGTGTATCAGTTAAGCTAAAGTGCTTTTTATGACACTTGATTAGTCTAAAGGAATCTGGAAGTGAATGGAAATGATGCTCTGCTCCAAGGAGACGTTCCTTGTTTATAGGTGTGTGGGGGTAGAATGAGATACCTACAGCACAGCTGTATGGACCAGGACACCTTGAGTGGAGTTCTCTGAACACCTACAGCCCGTTCCAGAAGACTGTCTTCAACAGAAATGAAATAGTGACAAAACAACCTATGCTGATAACTAGGTGAATCTTCAGAAATATCATACCAGTGTCCTCAAAGCAATCTGACAGACCCTAGAGGTTAACCAGAACCATTTGCTTTGCTTTTTGCACACTAGAAATAGGTTTTAGTAGGACATTGCCTTGAGCTTCCCTACCCCGTGGCCCTGATAAAACCAGCATGGTGAAGTGCTAACTTCTTAAGATTTAGGTAAAACATATATCAAGAGGAACTCATAGAGCAGTACGAGTTAATGTGAAATCCTGGTTCTACTGTGATTTCTCTTTGCTGTTTCTGAGGAAGGTGTCTGCATACACTAAATTCTGTATTAAATTTACAGAGAACTGACCCATCTCAAAGGCACAAATGTGAATCCCTCCAGTCATTTTCACTGTAGTTTACCAAGAAAGAGTTTTCCTTAATGAATTTTTGCTTGTGAACTTGTTCTGCTCTGATACAGCTAGGGAATTATTATCCCTCTCAATGCTAATTCCTGGGGTTAAGTTTTAAGATATTAGAGATAATCCCCAGGATCAATTTTTTGAAATGTACTTTTAGTATTACAGTGTCTTACCATCTCTTCACTCCTATTTTCTTGTACATAATATATTTTATATTATTTCTGAAGTATTAGGACATGTTGTACAGTTTTAAACCTGCCCAAAGATGTGCTCTAGTGCATAGGCAGGCCACTGAGGCTTTTCATATAGAAAATGTTTTTGTTCCCAAACAGCTGAAATCTTACCCTATGCTCTAGAATTTAGCCAGACAGGAAGGGAAACCTCTCTATTCTCAACTAGAGCTCCTCAGACCTTCTTCAATATGGTATTATCATGCTGCAAAGAGCACCACAGTAGGCCCATGTACAATCAAAGATGTGGGATTACAGAATTCTGTCCCCCCCATGTGTGATGAAATCCACCCAGCACACTGCTAGTTCAAACCAGAAACATGTCCCAATCCTTTCAGTGTGAGGAATGTCTTGTATTCCCCTCGAAGGGACTGGTAGGGTCTGCAGCTCCCATCACCAGGGCAGAGGCTAAAGGAGGAATGTGCTTCCTTTAAAATAGAGTGCTGTCAAAATTCAAAATTGGACAGAAGAACATAACGCTGGGAGAAGACAAAAAGTGTCATAGTGGCACTCCTGTCCTCACTTGGAAGAACCACCTTCTAGGAAGGGCAAAGGGAAAGGGAGGCTCCTCCCACGGCACCTTTGCTTGGCAGGAAGGCAGGAACCAGTGGCCACGTCCCCCTTTGTCCTTTTCCTGCGTTACATGCTGCTTACTTTGATGCCACAGAAGAAGGGCAGAAACATTTCGGTACACCTCTACTTCCGTCAGAGAAAAGCCCATCCAGTCCAACAACCAGAAGCAATTTCTACAGGAAACACAAATTCGTGCTTTCCTGATAGAAAACGTTCATAGAAAGGAAGATATGCAGGGTGCAGGGCTTATCAGGAAAGGCTGCTGTGCTTCACAGGACCAGCCACTGCTGCCAAGCTCAGAGAGGAGCAGAATTAATTATAAAGAGTCTTCAGAGAGGTGAGATCCTTGGTTTAAAAGGATTCAACCCGAATGAATCAGCTGGGAGGTGCTTCTCACTGAGAGGTGACACCAGGTTCCCCTGCCAGCACTAAGACCTCTCCTGTCTCAGGTGAAACTGGGTTCACGAGGGTGAGAGCTCACTGCAAAGGGAAAGGACTAGGAAAAAACTTAGTTTGAGGGCTTTCACTTTCCCCCCTGGGAAGTGACAGGGGCAATCCATTTCCCCTGAGGTGGTGGAAACCTGAGATCAGAACAACCGGAGTTCCTTTTCTTTTAAATTAGGCATTGTTTTAACGTTAGAGGGAGTGAGAGGCTCTGCCGCATTGCTGCAGGGAGGGGAGGATCTCTGAGCAGACTGAGCAGTGGAGCTTGGTTTGATCTTGCCGGGTGCCCAGACTTTTTTGTTAACTGCCTTGATCTTCTTATGATGGAAGTGGGTGTTTCTCCTGACATTGCTACAACCTCCTGTCTCTACTTCTGTTTGTTCCACACCCCCCCGCTGCGACCCCTTCATGAAGGATGTGCTGAGAGCTTGCCCAGCCAGGTGAGTCCAACAAGGAGTAGCTGCTACAACGGGTTTTACACAGAGAGAAGTCGTGGTAACTTCACCAGCTGAATGGTACTTACAGCAGCCTGAACCATACACAACAGACCCTGGCACAAAACTTAAATACCTTCACTCTGAGTCCAGTCTGATGAAGTTAATAAAACTATTAAATCTTTCCAGTTTAGTGCAAAATTCAACTTACTTTTCCTTGGCTTATGATTTGTCTTGTGGGATGATACTAAGAGTAGACAGTGCAGCTGAACTTCACCAAAGGAGCACCATGGCTGAGCTCAACTGAGGTACAAGTGTGTACAGCTCCAGTGATGTTGATAATTACACGAGTCACATCAGCAGCTGCATCCCTGTGTGCCTCCAAGGAATGTCACCTCTCGCATGCCTCAGCCGTGGGCTTCACCCTGCCCTCTGCAGCCATCAGAAGGGAGCTATTAAAGCTCATGAGTTTGGTCAGTAGGAAGACTGAAAAAGTGAGGCCAGGAGCTTTCCTCTGCCAGGCAATATAAAGTGAAACTTCTGCCCATCAATGATTTGAGCAGCTGGATTCCCACAGTGGCTCTGAGTGTTGGAATGCTGTGAAATATTGCAGATGGGCAAGTCTGTCTCAGTTTACACTCTCGTTTCTTTCACTCAGTGCCTAGACACAACTGTGGCAGAGAAGGAAATGATCTTCAGCATGAACCAAAAGTTAGGAGTGAGAAGTAATTACCCCGTGGCAGACAGGGGCATCCCTCTCTAAGGCTGATCTCCCTCCATTGACACTGTTAAATAAATCACTGCCTTGATTCCTCTCAGCTGTCCTTACCCTGTGGCACTCAGGGTTATGGTCAGAACTTCACCAAGCTGAAATATCCCCCTAGTTTGAAGGGTTTTATATTTAAAAGCGGTTTTTTCCGTCTCAGTTTGGCACCCAGCAGTGATAAATTCAGAAACGCTTCTGGGAAGGCAGCCAGTGCTGTCGAAACCCAAGAAAAATCAATCTTCAATAAAGAAATAAATTAAACTCTGTCACTATCCATCAATATTTGCCTCTGACTCTACATAACAATTATATGAAGAAGGACCATTTGCTTTAAATATGGAGAAGAAGGGAGCTACACACAGACACGTTTTGGAGAAAAAGATCTTTTACAGCACAGAGCTATTCCCAACATACTATACGATCTCCTCATAATGGGCACTGCAGGAACAAACACAAAGTCAGTCTTAAAGAAATATAGTACTGTCACCTTCAAAGTCTTTGCACCTATAGAAATAATCCTCTCATTTTTTTCTGTGCTGCATTTTATACAAATTTCACACTGACTTTATAGCCTAGATAAAGTGAAAATATAGCACATGCCACTTATCTAGGACAGCAGCACCAGTGGGGCATTGCTTAGTGAGCTGGCACAGCTGCATGCTCGTGAGCAGCGTGGATTCATGCTCTGGGAGAGCAGACTCAGCCAGGTGTCCATGGGTGACTGCTGAACATAGAGACACTCGCTACCCCTGGCTCAGGAGTCCCTGAGCTGCACATTGCTGGAGGCTGGGCCGCAGTGTATTCAATTCAGGAAGGCAAAGTCACACATTATCTTGTTCTCACAAGCACTTCTGGAGACGATCTGCTATGAAACAGTAAAAGAGGCAGAGTGCAAGGCTGGACAGAGCTTTAGTCCGGCCCAGGCTGCCCACGCTTGTGTTCCTCACAGAGATACTGTGCCTGATGAGGTGTTCACTCCTGTACCACCCAGGGGATGCTGTGTTTTACAAATGCACCCAACTCCCGAGGGCAGCCCACTGGCTGTTCATATTTGCATGTTTAAATTACATTTACCCCATTAAAATACGTATCCAAATTATTTCAATCCTTCTTTCTTTTTATACATTTTGGGGTGTATGTTTCACCCCTCCCCTGATCGCCAAACTGAGAAAAATACAGGAGAAGATGTGTGACCACATCTATACATTTTTCTGGTTTTTTTTTTTTTTTTGCTTCACCTGGACCTTTTTCTCATTCTTGATGGAAGAGGAGAGTCTTGTCTGGGTTTTTTTGTTGTGGTTGCTGTTTGGTTTTTTTTTATTTGTTGCAAACTCTGATGTCCTCTGGCTTCTCTTGTGTTGCTGTGCTCCTCAGCTGTGTCTGTCCATGGAGATGATGAAGGTTGGGGGTCAAAGGTGCTCATGGATGGATGTTTAGTGGGGCTTAACAGACGAAGGTTGAGTCTGAAGCCCAAATGTGAGCTCTATATAAGGTCTGCCTCTATAGCACTTACACTGGAGCTACAGATGAACACAAAGATGAAATGGGGAGCACAGATCCTCTTGTTTAACTACAAACCAAATAACTTATCCCATTCCTGGAACCAATACAAATGCACCACTGGGCTTTTATATTATTTCTCCTAAGAATCAGATATTCCTTTGATACCGTTCAATTACTGAACATTTCAGCTGTCAGGAAAGAGCAGGATGAAGAGTGAACTGGTCGAGGTCTCGTATCTCACACCTGTAAAATGTACTGGCTTGTGTGAATTTCTTCCATACAGAATATCTGACAATACACAGCCTGAGGTAATCCTCATCCCCTTTCTGTATTTTGTGGCACCATCATTTTCAGTATGATGGATTTCTGTAACTAAAGTCAGCATTACATCCAGGGCTGCTCCCTGTTGAGTTGTATAGTTAGGGTGAGACTGCAGAGCCAGGTATGTTTCTCCTGTTCCCCCCAGCCTCCTGTTTACTGTATTATCATGGTTGAGTGGGAAGTCTGTGTATAAAAATAAATAATTTCTCACTGTCCAAAAATAGGTCAAGAAAACCACTGGGCGTGCATAAGAGAGAGGCAGCTTTAAAGCACTGATGAAAAGTGATGAGGCTCCAAATTCATGTGGTTGTAACTCTTGATGCAAGTAATTGTGACAGTAATTATAACCACAGTGCTTCAAACACAGCCAGGTCTCCAGGCTAGCCTGCCAGCACGCTCAGTCACCGGGCCTGTTTCCATGCAGAATATTTATTCAAATTTTACCATGGAAGTGCACAGTGTCCCCTGAGCTGCCCACACTCCCGTCCTGAGGCGAGGCTCCCCAGGTGCGGCACGCTGGTTCCTCTGTGCTGAGGAGGGGACTCGTGCCCTTCAAAAAACGAGTGCTGGGTATGCTTAGGGAACACAAACTGGCTCAACTCCTAATCCAGCTGCTTTCCTTTATTATCGGACTGCGTGTGTTACCCCCTGCATCAGCGAGCTTTTCAGCTGCGCTGTTCCAGTTTCCCTCTGGAGCTGACTGTGCAGGGCTGAGCCCCAGCAGCTCACACCAGGAGCGGCTCCTCAGCAGCGGCACCACGGCAGCCCCGCCACCCACGGCCCCATCACCCATCCTCCTGCGGCGGGAGGGACACTGCGACCACCGGCCCACGAGCAGCAAAACCCTAACGATGACATGGGCACTGTGGCGGCCACCAGTGCTTGTGCCGGACACGGCGGGGGCTGGCAGGGCTGGCTCGGAGGCTCCAGGGCAGCGCACACGGACCACTCCTCCGAGGGAAGATGAGCGCTCACCCCCGACAGCCACAGCCCTGCGTGCTGAGCTTGGCGGGACCAGCCACCAGGAGGAGCCAGTGTAATTTTATTTCCGGGCTAATTAAGGCATGAGCTTTCAGGTCACATCATTAGTGTGAAAGGGGTGGAGCAGGGGGAGATGCTGTCTGACTTCTGCCTCCTTTTCCCCATGAGCACCTTGCAGACAGGTTTTGTTTTAGCAGTCGCTGAGGGTTTTGTTTTAGAACCTGCATTCTCTGAGGGCAACGCTTCCCAGCTTCCCGAAGCGGAAGTCGCCGCAGTCCTTGGGTACAGACTGTGCTCCGGGCGTTCGGGAGTGCTTGTCACACGGTGATGACCGTGCACAGCCAGTTCAGAGCTACCGCTGGGGATGAATCAAAGCCACCTAAATAAAGGTGTCTCAGCCTTTTCCTTTTTGTAGTCAAAGAAAAATCGCGTGCCTAAATCCAGGGCTTGGCTTAGCCTCTTTTCCTTCATACACTCCCAAATAAAATCAATACAAAATTGTAGTATATAAGAACAGGATACTGTTGTTTTTTATAATTTGAGCGTTTTGGAGGTGAGTCTTTTAGGGGCTACCGGAAACCACCTGAGCAGCAGAATATGAACAAGTGGGGCTTGCCTATTTGCACGTTCAGTCAACAGAGTATTTGGGGTCCAGTCATTCCTCCGTGCCTCCTTTAAATTGTTGGTTGAAGAGGGAAATAATGAAGACAATTTCCCTGCCTCGTGCTCATTGCCAGCCAGAGTCTTGGCTGCTGGGGCATTGTTACAGCAGGGATGGCTCTGGTCCCCCAGCAGCATTTCTGGTGTTTGCTCTGAGCCCTGTGCTGATGCACTGCTCCTCTGTTAGAACTCATGGAACTTCCACCACAGAGCTCAGCTTTGGAGAATAATCAGATTTTTAGCAGTTTAATTGTTTTCAGGTTTTGAGCTCATGTGGGAAAACAACTGTGAGTAAGAGCTTGATGCAGGCTGAGTTGCAGGTGGAGTGCCCACAGCTCTGGCCATGTGTGGCCTCTGGGCACAAAGGAGTGGCCAGAACTTCCTCATCCTCCTCCAAAGCCTTCGGCGCTTTCTGAAACAACATGACTTAGGTATGTGCTTTACAGAGAGATTGTGTTTATTTATAAGTATTTCGCTCTAGGAAATTTTTGGATATTTTTCTTTCTCAAAATGTGTTTTATGACACTGTGGAGTCAGCTGCAGTGATTCAAATGCTGAGGAACAAGAGAACGTATGACTCCATGGGATTATTTTTAGATGCTGTGTTACATTTTTTTTTTTTAAGACAAACATGCCACTTGTGGTTTAAGGAGGCCTAAACTGCAGACAGTTTAAAGCTGGGATACTGTGTGGAAATGCTGCTGTTGGGAAGCTCTTCCTTCCACATGTCTGTTATTGGCCACTCTTAGGAAGGATACCAAAAAGCCAGTAGTGCCTATTTATGTGCTTTTGTGTATCAGGAAAATAATCATGTAAGGACCCTCCTGACTGACTAGACAGGCTGGCCCCCTAAAGCCTATTTTTATTGTGCTCCAATTCTCTTTAATGAGAGTTCTGCACTGGGAAATCACACAGAACCTAAATTCAAAACAGAAGTGACTGGCCACAGATCTCAAATGAGATGGCTTCCAGTAGCTGGGAAGTAGATGGAAACTACACCTGGAATGTTCACCAGAGGTCGTGGAGGGTTTGCAGAGCAGAGAAGCCTCTGCCCAGAAATCTGACTAAATCCAGCATTGAATCTTACACTGTTTTCCTGGGTCTTGATTTGTGAGGAGGTGGAAAAAGGAATTCTGTGATTAAATGCAAGCAGAAGACAGATTTTGCAGAAGTTGCACCTTCAGCCCTTGTCTGTGTGGGGTGTCTCAGATCCCTGGGAGGAGGCAGGACTGGGAGGGGAGTGGGGACAGCCCCAGCCCTGGGCACTGGACACCTCCCTGGGCATGGGGTGAGACTGAGGCCAGGCCTGGACATCAGCCCTAACACCTGCAGCCCTCACTGCTGCTGCTGTGGCACAGGCTGGCATCCCCCATCTTTTCATAGCTGCCAGGATTTTATTAATAAAGTTGGTACATCTGCTCTATTTCAAAGCGCCAAGTAACACTAAAATATATACACATGTATATAATTATTTGTATAAATGAAATCAAATGCCTTCTAAATCACAGCAGAGGCAAGCTGAGGCGTTATCAATATCATGTCCCTAAAAATACTGCTCAGGGGACATGTAGGTAAACAGCTGGGGTCATTCTATGCAGTGCAAGGCTTATCCCCAAAGCATCACCTCGCAGAGTGCCCAAGAGGCAGGGAAACCTGGTGCCTGAAGCTCCATCCTGGCCTGGCCAAGGAGAACCAGCTCAGCTGTCTTTGAAGGAAAGAACAAGATTCCCTCAACTCTCAGCTGAGAGAAACCCCTGCCCTGGCCTAATCATGCTATCTTAATCATATTGCCCTCTTCACCTTCTCCAATGCTGCAGAGGTTTTAATGAACTAAAGTGGTGTCAAGTGAATAGTAAATTAAATGTTTAGCTTACTCAGGTTTAAAATATGTTAGTGCTTATTATTTGAAAGCTTTGTGCAGGAGTAATCATTAAATGAAACATAGTGTGGTTTTGGTCTATTGTGCTGAGTTGCAAAAGTACGTTTGTCCCTCTGCAAACAGTGTGTCACTCACTCAGGGTCACTTCCCTGTATTAAAGGCACCCTTATGGCGTACCAATAGGGTAAGAGAAATCCTCCTGGCTTTACAGTGAATGGGAAAAGGAGTCTCTTAGGTTGAGTCATCTTCACAAGCCCTGCTGATGGCCCTGTAGGAATCTCCCCGAGGAGCAGGACGATGTACTCCGAGGTACAAAGTGACACCAGTTGCTCCAGCACCAGGAATACTCCTAATTGCACAGACTCACAGTTAGGAAGTCCCTGTTGCAGGCTGTTTTGACACATATTCCTCTGTGAATGCAGGGTGCTCCAGCACAGCTGGCAGCTGGATGCCCGTTTTGGATATTCCTGGCAAACATTCTGGGCATGGTGGTGGCCCCTGGCCCAAAGCAGCCTATGGTGTGCAGCTGTCAGGATCAGTGCTGGGCTCCACACGCTCTCCCTGCAGAGATTTCCATGATCTGCTTCCTTCTACGAGAATGCCATGGTGTCCGGTCCTTGCCTGGGCTTGCTCATGCAAAGGCTCAGCAGGTTTCCAGTGCTTGGCCTAGCTCTGCTTTACTAAGAACCACTCTCTGTTTTCTCTTGGACCACAACTTTAAAACAAAGACCCTTATTTGGATAACGTTTTATTTGTGACCCAAGGGGTTTTGGTGATGGAGTATGATAAAGTGTGACCCTGCCTGGAGCAGGGTTTTCCTGATCCCAGCACAGAGGGAACATAGTGTGGGACTGCTGTGTCTTTGACCCAGACACTTTCTTCTACACTGGTCCATCACTCAGGTTCCCTCAGACTTCTCATACTTATGGCTATTTTTGCCATTTATCTGCCAGCTAAGAGAGAAGGCTGGTCTGCCTGGTCTCAACACCCACTGCCTTTGAGAAAGTGATACTCAGCTTTGAGAGCTCTGCTGCAGAAGTTCTGACATTCTTAAAAATAGAATAAAGATGATATAATAATTAAAATACAATAATTTAAAATAGTCCTTTTCAACAAATTAACATTCTTTTGTGGATGGAAGATAGTTATCTTAAGTAATTACCCTGTTATCCTAGTGACAGACTGTTGGTGACCTTTATACTGCAAGTGAATTATGCAAATTGGTATTTTCATTAAACATTAAAGAACTCCCTTGGGAAGAAAAAATGTTACTTACTGTGTATTGGCTAATAAAGTCTAATGATATGATTTACCACAACTTTGTTTTCTACCTCCAAGGGCTCCAGAAGAGACAGGATTAAGTCGGGGTTTGGAATTTGAGGCTTAGACATGTGTAGACAGGTCAAATGAAGTAAAAAAACAAAAGCAAACAAATACCAGTTACTTCATCCTGTGCTCCAAGTTTATGTTGTCTCTAGCAGAGCCTCAGTACGACAGTAAAATGCCTCCAGTCCTACATTTTCCATCCCCCTGTGCACCTTGGAAGTACTAGGTAGCCTTCCCATTAACACAGCCTACTTCTCCTCATCGATCTGTACTCCAGACTAACTCATCAGCATCCCTCAAACTCAAATCCAGCCCTGCTGTCTGGTTTCAGCCTTTCATGTGGACCACACGAGCTCCCAAAGCCAGCCTCGTGCCACTCAGGCTGAATCAGGTTCAGGGACAACAAAATGTGGGTAAGTAAGGCCTACTGGAAAATCAAATTCACTTGATGCACAGAGGTGATGGGAACGCTGGAGAGCAGAGCTCCTGCACAGTGGAAGTGACAAAAGTTTACTGCATTATGTCCAAAGTCATTAGGAATGAGGCCAGCAAGACAGGCTTTAGGAATAAGAATGACTCTGTTTATTTTCAGTGATTCCTATCGTACAAAATGGCCCTTGGTAACAGCACAAGCTATGTAGAAAGTGAAGCACTTTGTTAGTGGCACAGCAGAAAGGTTTAGTCCTTAAGCATTGCTACACCCACAGATTGCTACAGCTTAAATGTCTTTTTGGAAACTTCCACCATTGCATTAAAAGGGATCTCAGTAGGAGTTCACTTTATTAAAGATAACTCAACATCCATTCTAAGAAAAGCAAGAATGTGCAGGCTGCTGGGGAGCACCATGAGCTGCACACAGCAAGGGAGGTACATCCTGCAAGAGCTGCCTTACTCCTCTCAGCACCAATCTTGGAATCAGTGGGACTGTACCGCAATGGTTCATGTGAAAAATCAAAATATTGGCTCTTTATTATTTGTGCTTTGTGCTGAAGATAAACCAATAAATACATTTCTCTGAGTTGTCTATGTTTATGCAGTTGATGTCTATGTTTATGCAGTCACGGCCTCATCCAAAATAAGAGAATTGGTCTATGTGTGCAATGTACATTAACACTGGAGAGTTAATTTAACTTGCTTTTCAAAATACTAAAGTATTAATAATGTGAACAGCAGATGCCAGTGCAACAGCTCTAGAAAGCATATTCAACAGTTATGCACTTTTATTTCGAAACAGCAAAGTTTCCTGGTCCATTAAGCTACAGTTAATATGTCCTTTATAAATAAATAAACAAACACACCACGCATTATTTTAATGACTTAACACCTCTCTAGTGGGCTGTAGGAAAATGTAATTTCTTAAAATTCTGTGACAGTTACTACAGCCCACCAATAACAAAGTTTATTTTAAATGTACCAGGCTGCCAGGCCAGAGGTACTGTTATGTGCAGCCCCTTTGGAAGACTGAGCAAAGCTGAATTAAAGGGAGAAATACCGAAGCCTTGGTCATGAAGAAGAGTGTTTATATCGCAGTGGGATCCACTCTGCTTAATTTAGGGAAGTTCTTGTCGACTCTACATCTCTGAATAATCATTAGCCATTTAAGTTAATCTACATTATCACTTGTTTTCCTTTTAGAGCAAATGGAAAGGGATAATTGCTCAATGTGATTAGGGAATTGTGCTAGGGGAGGAGGAAAATTTGATGTTCTGGTCTTTTCCCCCAGGGCAGGTTCCCTCAGGTCTCTCTCAGTCTCACAGAGTGGTCCAGAGACAAGACAATTGCAGAAGAGGTCACTATCACCTTGACATTCAAGTGCCTGTTTAAAGACAAAAACTAATGGAGAAGACACCATTTTCATTGGGTAATCTGTTCTGATCTCATCTGCATATGTTACTAAAATAGAATTCATTGCTAATAAAACTTTAAGTCTTAATTTTTCTTCTGTGTTATTCTTGTCTCTGTTAGATTAAACAGCTCTTAATTAACAGTGGTTTTTTTCCTCTGATAATGCTTCTATGCAGTAATCAAACCGACTCTCAAAGCAAGGAAAAGCTAAACAGATCCCTGTAAATCTCAGTTTATTGAGGTAGTTTGTAAGACAGGATTGAATGATGCATCAGAAATTTGTGTATATGTCATAAAAAAAAGGACAACATGCAAAACTGAGTTTTTCCACATTTTCAGTTTATTCAGAATTAAGTTGGGTTTATTACTATTATTATTATTGCCACTATTACTGTTGTTGTTTTCCTTGTTCTTGTTGTTAAACATACACAATCATTTCTTGATTGATTCTATCACCCAGACCTGCAAAAGCTCATTCCAGAATAAACATAGTCTAGAAAACACTATTCAGTCTGGAAATGCTAAAAAGTAGTAGTGAAATACAAAAAAAAGCATTTTCCAGATAAATGTTAATCATTATATTTTCATATAATTAAATAATATTTCAAAGAAATAAGATTGCTTTTTCCTAAATAACCTCATTTAAATTCTGCTTTCAAGCAAAGCTATATTAATCCTTTGTTGTTATTATGTGTCCAAAATTCTTACTAGAGACAGAAGGTTCCCATCAGTGCTTGGCACTTCATCACAACACAGAGTTGGTGTAAATTTAAATATGCAGAGAGGACCTTGGCAGTGGCTGCAGGGCTCTGATAGCACAGCCAAGTTTCAGGTGGTTTGATTTCCAGGGAAACACGCTGGCTCTACGTACAGCATTCCCTCCATCTCCAGTGTGTGGAGCACATCTCTGTCTTTCTACGTCACGTTGTGGGAAGCTCTCTTTGGAACTTCTGTTCCAAGATCAGGGCAATTGATTACCCAGATTCAAAACAGAAAATTCATTTTAAATTTAAGTAATATTGACTTAAATTTCTACAGTTCAAGCATCTTTCTGGAAACTTCTGAGATTGCATTAAAAGAAATGTCAATAGGAATGTATTTTATTTAAGATATTCCACTGTCTACTGAGAAAATCAAGGGTATTCAGGCTTCTGGGAAATACCACAAGGAAGCTACAGCAACTACCCTGGAGTAACCAACTGATTTAAGTAATTTTAGCTTTAACAGACCACCTTACTGTCCCAAGGGCTCATACTCCTGTGCTTGGCCTTGTGACAGATGCTTTTCAGCGCTGAGGCTTCCCTTTGGTGTCTGTGCTAGAACATCAGTGGCGGCGGGGTCCAGGCTGTGTCACCCTGTGCGCTGCCACCGCGGCAGCTGCTGGAGGGTGGCTTTTCCCCCAAAGCCGCAGGGCCGGCACCTCCGCCCGGCTCCAGTCTGAGTGACAGCAGAAACAACGAGGCAAAACCCAAACAACGTGTCAATGAGCTGCTGTGCTCGTGAGCCCGACCTGTGCCCTGGTTAGGCAACTGCAGCTGTTGAACAAATGCAATCTGACAGCAGGGCTTTGTCCCAGATCATCATTTGTGCACTGGAGCGCTTGGGTGTTTTTCTGACCTGCTGCTGGGATTCTGCAGGCTGAACTACCAACCACAGCCTTGCAGAGAACCATTATTTAAGGTGAACAGGCCACTGAGGATATCCTGACACCTGCTGTGCTGCAGATGAAAAAGCGAAATTGCTTCTGTTCACCCCAGGAGACATCCAGGGCTTAGTTCAGTTTTCTGTGTCCTGTCATTGGAGATATCTCTGGACACATGAGATGCTCATAGAATTATAGAATGCTACGGGTTTGGAATAGACCTTAAAGATCATCTAGTCCCAAGCCCCTCTGCCCTAGGCAGAGACATGTCCCACTTGACCAGGTTGCTCAAGGCCTTATCCAACCTGGCCTTGAACACTGGGGTTGGGACATACAGCACCTCCCTCGCAACCCACTCATTCCATTGTTTAACCACACTCACAGTAAAAAAGTTCTTTCTAACATCTAACCCAAATTTCTCCTCTTTCAATTTGTACCCATTACTCCTTGTCCTATCACTACAGGCCCTGATCAAGAGTCCCTCTCCAGCTTCCTGGTAGGTCCCCATCAGATACTGGAAGGTTGCTCCGAGGTCTCCACACAACCTTTTCTTCTCCAGGCTGAACAGCCCCACCTTTGTCAGCCTGCCTTCACAGGGGAGCTGCTCCAGCCCTCTTACTAATAATTTGTGACCCTCCTCTGGGTTTACTCCAACAGTTCCATGTCCTTCTGATGCTGGAGACACCAGCACTGCTCACAGTACTCCAGGTGGGGTCTCACAAAAGCAGAGTAGAGGGGCAGAATCACCCCCTTCAAAATGACAGAATCTGCAATAGACACAGGTTCTTCTCAAGTGCATCTGAAGAGCAAGTCAGATATGCCAGGTTATCCCAAAGGGTGTGGATTATGCCCACATCTGCTTGGCTGGTGAATTGTCAAACAGCCAGCTCAGCTGCATCACTCTCCTTTAATTTTGCTGATCAGGAGGCACGATGCAGCTGCCATCACATAAATGTGTGAAGCCATTTGAGATGCTCTGGAGCAGCTGCCCTGAGTTACTGATTCAGGTGAGTGTAGGTCTTCTATAGACTCTAGAAATGTTGATTGGAATGGATCTCAAGAGGTCACACAGTCCAGTCTGAACATCCCAAGCTTCAATTCATGGTCACTGTCTCCTGTTTCATTAGCTGATGCCAGTGAAGCTGAGAGGAAGAGCAATGAATCTCCTCCAGTACCACTTCTCCCTGGAGCAATGGCATGGCAGCACAACCCCTAGCAGACAGACTGTGAAGTGCTACCTCACTCTTTTAGAACAGAGAACATTATATATTGTCCGAACTTTTTTTTTTAATGTGGTAAAAGACACTTAGCTGAGGCATAACACATACAACTATTTAAGCTATGCTTAAAAACTGCACCTACAGTAACTGTAAACCTCACAAACTGCTGCCCTCTCTTCAGCCTTGCCAGAAAGATTAAGGATTTATTCTGTGGTATTTTCCTTCTGTACCTATTACTAACCCCTGGAGACCAATGACATGAACTCCCCACACTGCTGGAAATCACGTAGACTGTCACAAAGAGTCTGTGCTGCACGGGCCTAAGAACATAAAACTGGCCACAGAGACCAGGTCAAGACCTGTCTGGTGCAGTATTTCACCTCTGATATGTGGCCAAAAGTGGATGCTAGGGGAAAATCTGCTGAACGCAGAAAAATAATAAATAGCAGTATTTTCTCAGAATAAATGCTCAGCCTGCCATCACTGGTAGCCCAGGAACTCCCTGAGCCAGAGGAGATAATTTTGGATTTAACACTAGCATGTTAGTCTCTATGGACAGTTTACACGTAAATCCATGCACATGTAAATACCTTTGATGCAGGCTGGTCTGAGCTGAAAAATGTGATCTTTCAAGTCCCTGCCAAACCACTCCGAGTAATCTCTCGATCATTCCAGATGAACATTGAACCAGGACACACACACAGATGTTACAGTTCAAAGCTCCAGGAAAAATGCAACCAGTAGCACGTTCTTTGAACCCTGCCTAATATCTGCTCAATGTACATTCATAGACATTGAGGCCAGAATTAATCTGTAGATCTGACTTCCACTATAAAAAATAGCTGTAATCCAATTATTGCCCCCATTATTTGGAGTGTGGACTCAGCTTGCCGATTAGAACCCTTTAAAACAGGTTTTTACTCCTGAGCTCAGTACCTAAATGTGTGTCCCAGTCGTTTCCAATGCCACTAGTGCACACTGCCAGGAGCCTGGGAGCTCTTCTGGCTCACTTTGATAGTGACTGCCTCTGCTGAGTGGAGCAGCTCTCCCAGTCCCACCACGGACATGGATGGCATTGCCACTGCCAGGAACAGGAACCTGGAAAACCAGCCCAACTTTTGGGGTCTTGACCTGGGGGGTGAACTCTGTGTGACTGATAAAATCAGCTCCCAGAACGACATCTGAAACTGCCTCAGGTTCATGTGTTTTTATGACTGGGTATTACGTCAGCCTGAATTTTCAAACTCTACAGTTATTAACTTCTGGAAGACTGCTTTCCAAAGGGTTAATGAGTCATATCACTAGCTGATAGAAATGCCAATTAACAGGGATCAGCTGTAGAATAATTAGACGCAGAATGTGAGCATTAGGTATGCACAGAAGTTACAAAACCCAAGAGGATAGTGTAAAATTGCAATTTCTAGGGAGCTGAATCTCTAGAAACCCTTAGTCAAATTTCCCAAATTTGGAACCCTTTCCTCCACTTACACAACAAATAACAGTTTTCAATATAATTCAGATTACCTTATATATTTTAAAATATTTAAATCCTTAATGAGGCATTCAATTTCACTGTACCACAGAATCACTCAACAGAAAATTATTTAATGAATACATCTGGAAAATGCATGTATTTTAGTGGCTGATAACATCTGCAGTCACCTAGCAACATATTTGTGACAGTGACCTGGCAAATTGTTGAATGACATTTTTCACTGCTTAGCCATTGTACTGCATAGATTTTTCTCATTTCAGTCAGATTTGGTATTAGATTGCACATGTGAGAAAAAGAAGAATTAGTATTATTCTAAATTATACATAAATGTACTGAGACTGAATATTAGAAAAGGCACTGTGATTTTGGGAAAGTATTCTTGTGATTCCAACAAAGCCATGCTGAGAAGTTTTTCCCCACTTTCCTTTGCCTTGGTTGCTTAAACTGTGTCAGGTATGTAGATTATCTAACTTTAAGTCTATTAAGGACACAAGAAATCTATTAGAACATAGACTAGTTTTGAATGTATTTCCTGTGCCTTAGAGAACAGTGTTTATTGCTTGTATTTTAGCTAAATAATATTAGCATCAAGCATATTTGCATATAACATGATCTATTAATAGATAACTATTACTATATATCTGGATACAGAGTGTGGCTTTTTGCGAGCCTTTATGCTGCATCTCTTTAACCTCTGCATATCACATATAGAATAAATCAGGTGATGCACTAGTCCTGGAAATAGGCACATGAAAAATTCACAAGTTACCGTTCCTTCCAAGAATTAGCTATAGCAGGTCTGTGCCTTTCATCCCAAACACAGGCAAATGACCTTTCAGTTACATACAACATAATTTTCAGCTTTCTATGGCCTGTCAGTTTGTTTCTTCATAGCCCCTCTACAGTGAGCTCAGCAGCAGCAGAGATCAAACTTCCATAAGCACATTGTTTCTCCGACCTGCTGACAACACACAACATCTAGTGCACAGTTCCAGCTCAGCTCACAGGCAGCTCTAACACTGAACACATATGTCCACCACCTTTCTAGGGAGGGGGGGATTCAGCTGTCCCCAGACCAGACACCAGCACTGGTCAGCCAACATGTGCTTTGAGGTTTACTGCCTGTAGTGATTGAACTTCATTGACTAGAGTGAGTTCAGACACCTGTGCAGCGTTCAGCAAAGGGGAAAGAATAATGAGTGCTGAATAATGCATGAATAATGAATGCATATCCCTCCCTCGGTCTCTTTTAAGTTTTATACAACACACAGAAGGCAAATGTCCCTTCCTGGTTAATGTCTCAAGGGATTATTAAACCACAAGTTCCGTGTTGGCTCAACGCATGTTTCAACCTACTGCCATTTGTGCATGAACATTCCTTCCTTCTTGGAAAAAACCTCACCCTTCGAAAATTATGTATGAACACAGAGAGACTGCAAGGTGAAAAACTACTCACAGGATCTACTCACTGCTTAGTAGCAGTGAATGTAAAGCAGAGGTGAGTAGCTGGATGTTCTAGAAACCATTGTGAGAAATTTGAATGGACTGCCCCCCAAACATCCCAATGACGATTTGGATTTTAAAAAACTTGCTTGTGAATAGCATTGGTTAGACTTCTCCTCTAGCAATATAATTGATTCAGTGCCTGTATTTTCTAGACTTAGAAATACCTGATTTTGGTTCACTTTTGTACTGCATGTAAAAAAGTTATAAACGGGGATGATTATACTGAATGTGTGCACAGGAATCAGGGCCTTACTAAGGCATGTAAATACCTTTGGCACTAAGGCACTAAGTGGGCATTAGACGGGAGATTGCAGCATGCAATAGGCAGCACACATTTCAGGTATATCCCAGTTAATTGCTGTTACTCTACACTTTACTTCATAAACCTGCATTCATGAGTGGAAAAAGCCTGTCCTGAAAGTAGTCACTGCTTAATACCCCTATCATTTCTCTTTACAACCATGCTGTTGCTGTAATGCCCATAAAATGACCTGACAATGGTTAGGCAGCTGGTGTCATCTGATTGATCCTCATTGGACTAATTATAAGTGTCTCACCAGTGTCTTCTATTTCTCTGTCATCAGCTGGGCCACAATCTTCTTTTGTCTCTGGAACTTCTTTAAGGCAGGAACTAACTTCTGGGGAAAATATCCTGCCTTGCACAACAGGACCTTGACCTTTGACTGAAATCTCTGGTCATTGCAGCTTATTGTTTAAGAACACAAACAGCCTGGGTATGCCTGGACAAAACCTTCTGGTGAGAGAAGAGAACACAGAAAAGAGGTCCTTCCTATGTGTCTGAAACCAGCCACAGTAAAAACAAACTGTAAAGGATCTATGAACATGCAAGACTGTGCTGCTGCTGTTCACTGACATTTTTGGCTGAATTTATCAAAAAGACAGGAAATCTTTACCCAATAAAGTTAAAATTCACCTAGGAGAGAGGCTTATTGCCCTTCTACAAAAATAAAGAAATTGATGAGGAGGATATTCCAGACAACTCCTCTTCAATTTCAGTGTTTTCAATCCACATATCTTGAACTTTCTAGCAAAAACCTCACCTACTTCTCCCTCCATGCCACCCTTTCCCCCTCCAGCATTACTCATAAACTTTCAGATGTATGTCGGCCATGGCAGCTTTCACCCCTCCACGTACAGAAACTGCCATAAGGATTCCTCGGCATCCTCTTGCAACAACCCAAGGGCTTTCAGCATTCCATCCCCTGTGGTAGGCCTGGACTGCAGCTCCTCAGGAGAGCAATATCCCAGTATGATCCTCAAAAGGATGCTGTGGTGTGCTGCCATGAGCGAGGGGGTGTGGAGGAGCAGGCAGCTGCACGCCAGGTTGCCCACACGCCGTGCGGGCAGGAGCACAACCTGCCTGCACATCAGAGGCTTTGCAGAAGTGACAGGTGACATCCTGCAGGGCTGTGACTCTGAAAGGACACAGTACCAAACACCACCACAGCTAATAGGCACTAATAGCACCTGTAGCACCAGCAGTAGTACCTGTAATACCAGTCCCATGTCCCAATGCTGAATGTGGCCGTGCTCTGAGCCACAGTGAAGGCATGGTCCTCCCTCCCGCGCTCCTCTGGGGGAACATGCAAACTGGCCTTCCCTCCAACCCTTCCTGCTTCCTTACCAGCAGCATCCCTCTCTTTCTTTAACACACAGGAGGAATCAGAGGAGCCCAAAATGGTCCTGAGTCAGAATGACTGTGCGTTTGAGTCCCCATATGAAGAAGTGGCGGGGGACAGATGGTGAGCGGTTCCTCCTGTCCCCATGACATCCTCTAGTGTGGCTTCCTGTGGTGAAGCCTCCAAGGAATAAACTGTGTGTCCCAGCAAGATGAGAGTAGCTAATGAGTGCAGGGTTTGGTGAGGAAAGAGAGCTTTCCATCTATGCCCCCAGCCCCCAAAGCTTACTAGCCTTTACTGTGATTAGTATCTCTACAGTCACAGATGCATGAATGTACACCTGCAATGCTAGCAGCAACTGTGTGGTGCTACCACGTTCAACAAAAAGCAGGATGAGCACAGGCACAGTGACAATGGAACAATGTCTGGCTCTTCAGAGCTGGTGCATGACCACACAAAATACACGTGCCCCAAATCTGCTTTTGGTTCCATTCTGTGGAGGACACCTGTCTAGGTCTGGAGCAAAACCTGAGACGAAAAAAACACAGAACTAAACATTACCAAACTCTGAGAGGTCCAGATGAATTTGCCCAGCCCAGAAAAACCCAAACCCAGTCTTTTTTGGATTTTGGATCTGTACTTCATGGCTTGGTCCCACCTTTAATATAAAGAAAAAAAAAAATACTTCAGCCCTTAAAGCAATTCTTTTTTGTCTTGCATGACTGCCTTTCTGATTTCAGGATTTCAGTGATGACTAAAGACATGGTTGTTACTGACTTGACCTCTCCCAGCGGAGGCATCTTCTTACCTACGTGTTTCTTTGGGAGGCAATTATTTTCTTCCTGCTTCTGAGGTTTGCAATTTTGGAGCTAGTGCTTTCTTTCAAGCTCCCACAACCCTCTCAGGAGCCTCTCCAGGTAAAAGCAAATGTTATCTCAAAGGGGTACTGAGGCTTTTATTACATCCTGACTTCACTTCTGTAATTTGTTATTTGCTGATCTGCCTGCCATTTCCCTGAGGCATTTGCAGCTCACGTTGAACTTCAATCTTGAAACCTGGATATCTGAGCATTTTGCTTATTTCCTGAGAGAACTTCTCTGATTTCATCCAGGTGAAGTGGCAGTTTTGGGTTGAAATTAATTTTCTACTTGCCAGCTTTCAGAGGTGCTTTCCTCTTCTCATCATTTTATTTTCCTATTACTTCATTTGCAGCCTTGTGCCTTTGAGTTGCTTTTCATCTCCTGTCAGTCAGTTTCACTGGCAAACCTCCAGAAGACTGCCAAAGCCCCACACTCTGGGCAGGCCTCACAGTGAAGTGCCCTCACCTGCCAGTTTCAAGTCACCCAAAATGGGACCTTGTAAAGGGGGACTGACCAGGACTGGCTCTAGCTTCCCATTCATTCTTCTGATGAGTTCTTCTTGCCTTTTCCCTCCTTTCCCTTTTTGTCTGTGATGAACACCTGTACAAAAGCCAAGCATGTGGTTTACTTGCCACATGGCTGGTAAGATGGACAAATTCAGCTTCAGTTGTCTCCAAAGATGTAAATGCTAAGTCCATCCAGCAACAGCTGGAGAACTTATGAAGGCTCACTTGAGGAGATAATATTTGCCTAAGGATAGCTCTGTGGTTGCACACTGAGATTTGCTACAAGCTAATGAGCAAAGTTTAAAAATCCCTTGAACCCTGTAGGTTTCTGTGTAAGCTACATGCATAATAAGGTCAAACCCTGCTTCCAATTCCACCTCCTCTGTACAGGTCCTCTCAAACTGCAAGGGGAAAATAAGCACTTATTTTGGCTTCTCTAGAGGAACAGTCAGGTGCCACAAAACCCATGTTGCTTGCCTCAGCCCTCAGCCACGCTGGGAAGGTGGGTGCTTTTCGTGGTGACCCTTGGCTGGGAGATCCTCCCAGCCAGTGACCAAGGCTGTTTTGAAACGTCTTCTACTCTGCTACTATGAGTGAATGGTGATGGAAAATCAGCTGTGCCCTACTTTTTGTGCTTGCTAAGTTCACTTCAGCGTGCTCACGGATGATTTATCTTCTGGAAGATGTTCAAACAGTCCAGCTTTGTCTGCTCTCACACATCTCCACCTAAGAAGCAATGTGACTCCTCTGGCTTGGAGCCAGACCCACACTACCCCTGCTGAACAACCTGGGGCACATGGCATTGCCAGTGCAGCTCAGGAGGATGTCCCCAGACTGTGGCACCAGCACTGGGCATGTGTTCCAGAGTGCTGAGCATGCCACAAAACCTAGACAGAGGCGGTGGAAGGGAGCAGGAAATCCCGGGATGCCATTCCTTAAGCAGGCATACCCACACCATTCTTCAAAGAGGCCTGAAGGGTTTGCAGCCGCTGCCCAGAAATGGGGCCAGGGTAGCCAGAGCTGCCATCTGCTCCAACTTGCTAGAATGCTATTACGAGCATTTGGAAACCACGAGAGTTTGCTGCTGACTCCACAGGCATCTGCTTCCCCAGAGCAGACCAGAACCCGTGCAGAGCCATGGGCCCTCGGTTCGTGCTGGGGTTGCTGTCACACCCACGCCGCCCCTCAGCACTGTCCCAGCGCCCACCTCTGCCTGCTCTGGTTCGCCTCCACCCCTCGATAAGCTTCGCCCGCCTCTCCCTTGCAGAACCCCAGACACCTGATTTGGTTCCTCCCGTCTAGTCCTTGTTGCCAGCACTGCTGAGTCCTGCCTTTTCCCATACTGGCTACACAAGTAAAAGGGCAGCCTGTCCACGGACACCACACTGAGCACAGACCCGAAGGACAGTGAGGACCACGGCACACCACAAACACCAAGCCTGGCATGCCCTGACAGACACAGGAGAAGCTATGCGAGGTGATTGTTCTGCACCAGCTGGATTCCTTAGCTGCTTTTCCAGATTTTGTAACATTTGGTAGGTTTAGGGTAGACAGTGAAAGTCTGATTTCAAAAGCTGGCTGGATTTCACAGGAAAACACTTTCAAAATTAGCTCTTTTGAACCATGCTTTCACATTTCAATGGCTGCTGTATTGGTAGCAGCTGGAGTTAGCACCTAACTCTTGACTTGGTTTGAATAAACCAAATGCTTACTGATGAGTCTGCTTCCGGGCTTCACATGGGAGCAAAATACAATGAATGATAAAAGGTATATAGAAAAGCTTTGGGGGCTTTGCCTTGATGACAGCAAAGAGAGATCCCATTTTTGTTAATATTTTCAATTTTTAGCACTTAGCCATAACCTTTCAAAAATGTGTAGGTCAGATCTGGGTCTCAAAGTCAGGAACAGCTTTTCTACTGGTTTTGATGGAATTCAAGTTCAATGCATTAACACTGCTGTATCAATATCTTACCATTTGTATCAGCATTAGCATTGATAATAATTTTACAGTGAATGTCATGATCTATAAGAGGATTTTACATTCAACTTACTAGCAGAATGTAACACTTTTAAATGATACATGACACTTTCTAGCTGGTAAGATCTCAAAAGTGTGAACCCTCAGTATTTTAATGCAGAATACAAATAACAGCCCAAGGGTGATATTTTTGTATTTAACTCCTTAACCCAATTTTGGCTTATTTTTGAGTTATAAGGTAGTATTTTTCAAAGCTTGTATTTGGCAGCACAGCTGATCTTTGTTGTCATCAATTGTAGTAATTTTTCCAGCACCAGGAAGTCATCATTCATTAGCTCAGTCTTCTTTAGGTGATTTTTACTTTTATTTCACAGATCCCTGATATAAATAGCATTGATGCCATACCAGTAGTATCTTGAATTTTTGGCAGGTCTGCCACTCTCTCCAGAAAAGAACTGGTTCAAGAAGTCCAGCAATCTTGCCCTCAGCTTCTCTTTTCCTTTTGCTGCTAGAGCAGACATCTGCACTGGTTCCCAGAGCGCCAGGTCATCCTTGTGTGCTCTGAGCTGGGCAAGACCCTGGAAGGGTCTGGTCCAGGCTTGGCTATCATAGAGCAGATTACTAATCCTCACTACCAGCACTGCAAGAAGCAAGCAAACAAGAAATGCAGCCTGGCAAGGAAGCCCCTAGTGATGCTGCAGTTTTTACACCTATTTACGTACCATCTGTTGGTCAGGGCTGTGCCTGCAAATACGGAATACATTTAATTGGAATGGGCTTGGAAAAGCAGTGTGAAGGTACAGAAAAGCAGTGCTGGAGAACACAGACATCGTGTTTTGCAGTGTGATGCACCAGACCCTTGATACCTTGTTGCATTTCTTCATTCATTCATTCATTGCAAGGGGAATTTTTCAGATGCCTTTTCCCTTCTGCCTGCAGTGTGAACCACAGCACCGTTCCGCAGCCATCTACTGAGAGCCAGGCAGATCTCACCATGGATACCCATTTAAATAGAGAAGTCACAGGACAGTTGCTATTTGTGTGCCTGAATGGAACTCCATTGTGCTATTTTTTTTTTTGCTCCAGTGAAGCAGAACAACCCCTTTTTTTTCTTTGTTTATATGAGGTGAAAAAACATACTGGTACTGACTTTCGGATAAAAAACCTCTTAGTAGTAGTCAGTTCCTTCTCTTTAAGAACATCTGGGGATACAGAGAGAGTCCATCTGTCCTGCTCCAACACTGAGACAAAATATCTGTGATCTTAAATACCCTTCCTGTCTGATTACACCTCATGCTGCAGTCCTTTGTGGTCAAGTACTCTTTCTTTTCTCCATATGCCCATATCTAGAAACACCAACAAGTTTCAGGCACTACCCAAATACAAGTTTTTGGTATCATGCATGGAAATTTTTTTTTTTTTTTTGAGGTATTGAGTCAAACCTCTGAAGACCTCAGACTTGTCTCAGAGGGCCATTGTCATCCTTGGCATAATAACCTCTCTCTCTGCACTCTGGCTTTCTGTCTCTATTTTTAATTTGTTTTGCCACAGCGTCCTTGTCAGATACTAGGGGCTCCTTGTGCTTCTCTTGTACAAACATGTAAGCAAACAGTAGTTATTGCTGCAGTAAATTCACATACTCAGAAGGAAGTGATTTCTGCTGGGGAAAAAAAAGTAAAATTAAGGCAAAGGAAAGGAAAAAAAAGGATGTGTAATACATTTTCAGTAACATCTGAGATGCGTCCTCTGTACAGCCTTGTGCACAAGCCAGTGCTTGATGCCAGGCCAGTGGTTGTCCAGGAGAGCTCCCCCTGCCCACCTGCCTGGTGCTCTGGCAGCACAACACGCCCACGGCCTGAGCCAGCTCGGGCTGGAGCGGAGCCGCCTCGCCTGCTCAGAGCAGGGCTGGAGCTCACCTCCTCACCTGCAGCTCCAGCTCCACCTCAAGACCCCTGATTTTTAAAAAGAGGTTGAAGAACTTTCACAGTGTTAGCATCGATCAATTTTTTATGTATTTTCTTAAAGGACACTGTGCAAAGTCTTGTCTTGGGGCACCTTGTAAAGGACAGTAATATTCCCCTTGCAGGTTAGGAGACCTGGGAGGTGTCCACATGTGGATTGGATGTGCAGGCTTTTGTTACAGTCAGTGGAGTGCAGAGACCTACCCACTTCACCCCAAAGCAGACCTCTTGGCACACCAACTAGCTGGCTAAAATTAGATGTCTAGTGCCAGCTTTGCCTCTGGTATCCAAGACATTTACACAGAATTGCCAAATATTGAACATGACCTTTCTCCTTCCTAAGTGGCAGCTGGAAGTTGGGGCCTTTTACAGGACATCTCGAATGGCTCTAGAAAAACAAATGTGGACAACCGAGGCAGTCAGCCAGGATAGTTCTTTGGGTTTCCTGCCTACGGTGGGAGTTTGGATCTGTCTCATACAGAGGCATTTCATCCTTCCTGAATGTCACAAAAGAAGACAACTGTCAATTTTTTTTCCTTCCCCAAGGATGGGAAGCTTGGCTCCAAGTTCCAAATCAACTGCTCCCCAGAGCATCTTTCCTCCCAGAGGACATCATGGGGCTCACCCAGCTCTTCATGACTTTCCATACCTCCAAGCAGTATCCAGCCTGCCTTCAGCCGATGCACTGACATGGTTTGTGCACTGTTTGAATTAATTCCACTATAATGTAAGCTGCTGAAAAGGAACGGTGTTTATCCAGGACTCAGCACCTCTCAGACTTTCTCGTTACTTACATAGTGTTTATATTGCTCAGTGGTGCCAATCAGGGTAAGTATTTATTGCTGCAGGCTGTTTACTGCTCCATATCTGAATATAGCTGCTGCCCTGAAGAACTCACAATTTAATTATAAAACAAGATGCTGGGAGTTCAAAACAAGAGAGAAAATTGATTAGCAGAAGAGGTAAGAGTCACAAGGTCAGGAGAAGCAAAATATTTTTTATTCTACTCTGCTTATTTTTTACAATTATATGCTTTTCAATTTAGAAAAACAACAACCAAACAACCAAACCACGAGTACTTCATTTCTCTTTCCCCCTTCCTGTTTCTCATTGCAATTTGTATTTCTCAGTAGAAAGATTGCACTTTACATAATTTGATGTTTCCATTTAATCCTATTTAAAATTCTCTTCCACGTTTATAACTTCCATCTACTTATATACCATTGGTTCAGGTGTCTCTCCCAAGCTTGGTGCTGGATTATCAGCAGGAATATACAAGGCCTTTCTTTCCCTGGTGGTCTGTGAAGCAAAACAGGTCACATTTGTCCATTTTGCCTCCATTCCTCTTGGTTGATTTGCCTACCTGTGATCCAGCCTCCAGGCTGGACCATGTGCCAACATGAAGGTTTCCCACTGGTTTCTCAGCAGGACCTCCTCTGGATTTCCAGGGACCATCAGTCCTGCTGTGAGTCTTGGGACACCAGCCACTATTATCCTATCCTTATCAGCCCAATGAATTCCAGCTCACCTCTATCTGCCATCCAACTCACTTCACAAAATCCATGGACACACTTTCTCAGATACATGATCACTTCTACCATTAATTTTAAAAGATAATTTGTGTTATCTCTGCAGGATACCCCCCCCCCCAATTATAACTCAATTTGATAAAAATCAGAAACATATGACTGCAAATATTACCCATATTATAGCAGACACCAAAACATGCTGCTGCTGTGGCAAACATAGGAGAAGAGGCACTTCTAGTGCATTGTGTATTGAAAATCAGGTTTTAGACATACAGTACACACATTTGCACTGTTATCTCCTATTCAGATTCCACAGCTGTACTCTCAGAGCTCTCCTCTCTCCACACACAGAAGAGGCACAGGAGGTTGGAGGAAAACACTCTGCTTCTGTGCCACAAAGCGGTTGTTAAGAAAATGTCTCTTGGATGCGCAGGTCACACTGCATTTGTCTCATCTTTGTGTCACCAGGCATTGGCCTGTCCCAGGCAGCCTGGCTGTGATGCAGAGAACTTCCTGATGTATTTGTCCAGTGAACACTGAACCACCTGCACGTGCCACAGAAGCCACCAGACACACTCCCAGCCCCAGCTCAGAACTGACCACACCAGCTTGTGGAGAGAAAAACAGTATAGACATGTATTTTTCACTACTGGGTAGTTCTCGTGGTGATTTTATCCATCTATAGTAATACCAGAAGGGTGAATATTAAGTTTGTGTCCAAAGCCTGCGTTAGCTGACCACACCAGTAACAACAGCCACGGCTGCCTGCCACCAGGAGAGAAAGCTCTGTTATTTCCCCGACACTGAATTTTCCATGTTGCACTTAGCTTAGTAAGTAGTCAGCTGGAGCTTGCTATTCAGACTTCCTATAGTACAAACTGCTTTTTCTTTTCCCTTTAAAACAGCTTTCTATGTTCTCTCTTGCACCCAAGGGGAAGTCAGGACTGAGATTGCACAAAAACTCTACATAAATGATACAGTTTTTATGTGTACCTTGAGGTGCACAGGGATTTCCCCATACTTGGGTAAGTATGCTCAGTTTAGATGTCTAACATATGTCAGTAGGTCGCAATGAGACATCTCTATTCACCATTTACGTGGGTTTCCTCCACACCCTTTACAGGTCATTCCACTCCCAAAATCTGGCACACATGATCCACTCAAGGGTGGCCACAGCTCTCAGTCTGGTACACTCAGCTGTGCTTTCATCTCATCCTCGTTTTATGGGCAGCAACAACTGTTAGGGCAGTCTGGGAACTCTGGAGCTTCAGCTCCAGACTTAATCCATTGCCACCAAGTGCTTGACCTTGCTCAACCTGTGGATGACTTAAGAACCTGCATTTCTCTTTCTGGATGATTCCATTAATTGGGCAGGAGCTACAAGTACTAATCAAACAGCAAACACTCCTTTCTGCCTGCTTGGAGCCATGTATACAGACTTAGCAGGGAGAAGTAAGGCATGGCCTAAAGATAAGACTTATCAGTATGATGGAAAAATACCACAAGATCCTAGGAAGGGGGAAACTTCTTCACTGGAAGAAAGCAGGTTTTCAAGTGAACCAGCTGTCTTAATTTAAGTGTTGCCATCATAATTTGGAAGAGGAGAGAGTTGGTGTTGATGTCAGCATTGCAACCGAGTCAAGGAAGCACTGGGAAGACAGGAAGAATAAATCTAACCCCCTGCCTCCTCAGAGATAGGAGCTTCAGCAGCTCTCTTTGAGTCTTGAAGCAACAGCAGCCTCCACAGAACCTCTGTGGGAGATGAGGAAACAGATCAATCAGAAATTTTCATGAGAGCAACAGTACTTTATACAGAAAAATGCTTCTCCTGAAAAACATCCTGAGGATCAAGGCCCTCTGGTATGAAACATGTTTGAGATGCCAAGATCACTACTTGAAGCATTAAATGAGGAGCAAGCATTGTGACTTCTCGAATAAGATCTAATTGTTTTATCTTTCAAAGTATTAGAAAATGACAGGTGTGAAAACTGTCCCTCTTACTGGAATCATTCTGCTGGCTGAAAACCAGAAATGAATCCTCATGTCATGGGAAAGGGCTCTGCCAGAGGGAAGGGCTGTATTGAATAGATCATCTTGACAATTTCTAGGATTCAGCAGCATGGAGTAACTTTTTTACAGGCCTCCAAAGACAAGTTGTCTTCTTTGATTGAAGGGAAGAGGTAAAAAGAACAATCAGACATGACTTTACAGAGTATCAGCACCTGATGGTCTTTTCTTGTGGAGATCTTGCTTTGTTCTCTGACGGCCTGCCTGCTTTTGCAGAGCACAAGAGATACATCAAAAAACCCGATGAGGGTGGGTATACGTTACACTGTATGTGTAAATTATGGGCATAAAATAACTGGAGACAGGACAGCAGAGTTCCTTTCACACAGATAAACCCCCAGCAGCTATGATGTATGATGATTCCCAAGTATGTACAAGCACAGCTTGCCAAGTGCAAGACTCAAAGCCACTCTGCCCCTCCGCCACAGGTGACAAGGGCAGGGGTCTTAAAGCAGCTCAGAGACAACCAGCTCTTCTCTGTCCCTTTCTTGCTCCTTCCCTTAGAGTTACAGGGAACTTGGTGTCAGTTTATTAGAGAGCAGACAGAGGCTAGTGGGCATCTCTGAAATGCCCTAAAAAATCTTGAAATATATGTGCAAGTACAGCTAAAATCCACCATAAAATTATTTAGTTATTTTAAAGTATTCAAGAATTATCTGAGATTTTCAGGATGGGATGTTACCAATTTCCAGCTACTACAGATCGTGTTTTCATGTGCTTCTTATTTGTAATTTGTAAGCTGTTGCATTTCTTTTTTCTATGTAGCAGAGTACAGGAGATCTACAAGAGAATTATCTTTTAAACATTGCAGCATGGGAAGAATGGCACCCTTTTTTTTGACTTATCTAATAATCACCTTGAGCTCTGCAGTTTCAGGAGCAGTAAGCCCATAATTGAAAAGGATATGTGAAAAGAAAAAAACCAAGAAGTCATTCAGTCCTCACTGATGAATACAACAACCAGGGTTTTCCTGCCACCTTTGCTGCTATCCTCCCTAATCACACCTTCTAGCAAAAGTACTTTTTGCATCACTAAGAAATATGTAACCTCCTAATCCAGCCATAAGGTGTAAAACTCTCAAAAGATCCCTTTTGTTGGATATCTTTCATTACAAGCAGTAGATTGGCTCAGTTCTCAAAGCTGTGTAAAAAACCATCAAGGCCAGGAACAATCATCCTGGGGACACGAAATGAAGTGTCAGGCACTGTACATGCAGTACTTGGCAAAAGGATACAAGGTCTCCTTGCTTAGATGGAGCAGTTTTGGTGCATCTGAAGAAGAGTTGCACCGCTGCCGGAGACAATTTGCAATTCCACTGTTCTTGGCATGCCCTGGGAAGTCCTTTCCCACCTACACCAGCTGCTGGTGGTCTCAAAGGACTAGAGAGCACCTGGGAATCACTAGCACTGGAAGGGTTTTTGGATAGACTCTTCTCTATCCTGAGCCACAGTGACCGTAAAAAGCAACAAGTGTTAAATTACTGCAGTCAGCTATGCCCCTAGGAAGTCCTGGTGAAAAGGACTATCCAGCATTTTGACATAAAAGCATCTCTCAGACCCTACCACCCACACAGTGGTTCAAAGTATTTCTTAAACAAACAATAGTTACTGTTTTATGGCATTTGAAACACTAAAATGGGTCTGAATCTCGTCTACTAACCAATTTCCATCAAGTTCTTTATTATAAATCTGAAACTTTAGCCACGTTCCTGTACATAAGCTGCCTTGTATCCAATACAGAGATGAAACAGCAGCCTGCAGCAGCTTTCTTTTGTAGTGTCAGGATAAATTTATGCCCTTGGTATCCCACTGTTGTCCATATTGTTTAGTGAAACAGAGGAAGGAGAAGCCTGAAGCTTCCCAGTTGAAGCAACATCACTTGAACTGTACAGGCTTCACAAGAAATTTGGAGAGCATTTTTGTGTCACAGAGAGATACCTGATACAGAGTTGAAGCAGAAAACCTCACTTCTCCAAGTAAATAAAAAATTTAAGAGAGTTCTGTGATTTATATTGTATTCTATGTTAATGCCATTATATTTAGTGATACCACTAATAATAGATTTAGGGGAAAGTGTTGCTTTAGAAACAATTCTTTGTAATTAATGTTTCACCTGCCTGAATATTAACTTCAACAAAAAAAAAAAAGACACTTCTTGAATTCTGTGTTTGGTCTTCTTGTACATAACATTGTGCCATGATGTCAGGGTCATATTAAACAGTCTATCTGACGCCAAATTAACTAATGGCCAAACAAAATGTTAATTCCAGGCAAGAAGTACATTTTTCCTGAAAACTGGAAACGAAGATGCCACAAATATGTTTCTATAGTGGGTATATGCTTATTTTTCAAGTCTTGAGTTTTTAAGTTACTACCTTCAACTTTTTATCCCAGCTCACTATTATGCCTTATCCAATATATTCCTCCTACAACTAGAAACATTTGGTATTCATAGCTTTGAAATGAATAAATTTTGAAATGAATAAAATTTCATGTAATTTTCCTTACAGGTGTCCAACATAATTGAGAATGAGAGAATTAAAATTGCATCTAAGCACACAAACACAAAATATAGAAACAGAAAACCTTAAAATCTTTGAGGACAAGAGCAAGAAATACAATTAAAGATGCTCAGGTTTGAAATTGGAAGTTTGGGGAATAAAAATTTATGTATATATGATCCCCACAGAATCTTAGTATAGTGCTTAAGAGGACAGAAACACAAAATTATAGTAACTTTTCAGAGCATACACAACTTTTGCACAGGACATGTTACAAATCAGAGCTCAAACATGTTCATGCCTCAGTTTGCCACCTGTTGATAGGGGATAAATACACTCACACTTCACACAGGAGTTATAATGATATTTAAAGACTATTGTGAAGCGTTTAGAAACAGTAGTGCTAGAATGATGTTAATAGGTACAAAGGCAGCAAATTGCTAACATCCTTACTGCTAAGAAAATCTGAGTGGATTCTAGACCCTTTAAAATTTTTTTTACTCAGCCAGAAAATGTATAAATTGTACAACTTTTCATTAAGGTTTAATTAGCTTCTAAAAATGGATCCAAGCTAAAGAAATAAATATGTCCCAGATTAATAATAACTAAATCAAAGACAGAATATTGCTCAAACCCAGAATATGCAAGATCTGGTTTCAAGGCTACAGACCTGCTACCTATAGACAAAGTAAGGCCTGTGCACAAGTCAGTTTTATGATAGTGCAAAGTCCAAGAAACAGAATGGCAATTTTCAGATTTGTGATTATGTACGCTCAATTAACAGTAATTATTACTGTTAAACCAACTCCTGAAAGTTTGCAATCAGCTGCTGTTAACAACAGTTTTAATATTTATGGAACCATCTACAGCTTAGACTTTTTTTAACAGGGTGTTCTTGACACCCCAGGTTTAACAACGGCTGGCACCCACATTACAGCCTTATTTTAAAATGGTCTCTATGCCTTAAAGAAATCACTCACCTCCTGCAGGGACAGGGCCAGAGGGAAAATCTGCTGAGTGTGGGGTTGTTTGAACTGGTTCTACAGCAGCACTTTAGAAGGCTCGATATCAAACCCAGCAGCTGATCCAAGAAAGACACGAAGTGCACGTGTTCATGTTGTCAATCACATGTGTGGGCACTCAGTGCTGCTGTCTGGGCATCAGAATTCCTTTGCAGTCCAGCTGGATTTTGGCATTGGATATAATAAAGAACATTAAAACTGTCACAAAACCAGTTCCAAAGGGTACTTGGGTGTCCTTAAAATAGGTCTTCTAAGTTAATTGCTGTATTATCTCTACGGGAATTTCTAGCAGATACCTGGAAGGCAAGCATATGACTCTTACCAGTAAGGATTAAAAACTGGATTATCCTATCTGGATTATTTCTGAGATGCAGATAGGCAGCAATGCATGGTACAGGTAATTATTGTCAACTGGCTGTAACGTGATGTAGTTTTGCCACACCTGAAGTAGAATACAAGCAGACAACTGGGAGCAGTCCTGGAAGATGACCCTTTCTAGATTAGTATTTTTTTCCTAATTCCTGAGAGGAAACCACAGGTTCTTCTTGTAGCTGTAGTTAAAAAAAGGTGATGATCTGTGCTAAATAACTAGAACTGTTTGACAAGGCTTGTTTGTTCTTTGGTCAAACAAAAGAACTCTTGAATCTTGTGGGGCTCACTGCAGTTTTATATTACTGAATATTTACTCTATTCCCAGCTTGGTAAGAGCGAGAGGGAGGGAGCTGGAGGCTGAGAAGTCAGGAGAGTCCTACAGAGACTTCACCTCTGGTAAACGTCCCTCATGTTCCATCCAGAACGTCCTGTGCTGGACCTGTGTGCCTGTCTCTGTCTGCACTCCCTTTTTCTTCCCATGCATGTTGTTCAATCCAGCCTGACATTCTTCAGCCTAGGATGAAGCACCTCAAAACAAATGCATTTTTACTTCGCAGCTGTTTCTTTCCTTGTCAAGCCTTGGCAGTGGCAGAGAGGAACGGTTCTGTGGGGGCTGGAACTCGCTGTTGGACGGAAGCACTGTGTGGATCCTGCTCAACACTTCTGCTGCAGCCCTTGTTTTCCCAGAATTGTTCCTCAGCCCTTTGCTTCCACTGCCTCCTCTTCCTCCATGCAACGAATGGTGTGAGGCTGGTGAGGCACTGCAACAGGCTCCCAGAGAAACTGTGCATGCTCCATCTCTGCAGTGTTAAAGGCCAGGCTGAACGGGGCTTGGAGCAACCTCGAGCAGTGAAACGTGTCCCTGCCCATGGCAGGGGGGCTGGAACTCGATGATCTTTAAGGTGCCTTCCAACCCAAACCAAGCTGTGATTCTGAGACAACATTATCCAGGCTTTCAACACCCACATGAAACACAAGGCTCTTTCATTAAATACTCTTCTCCTAAAACCCTATTTAAGTTTATCACTTCCTTTTGAGCCACAGCTGCCGAGTCTTGCTCCACAGGAGCTGCTATACCAGAGGCTGGGACACGCTGTGGTAAGGTCTGTCCTTTTGGACAGGCACCTGGGCCCTCCCGTTGCTGCCGTGGCAGCGTTCCAGAAGGCGACAACGTGCCCTGTGTCAACGCACAGACCGGGACGTGCTCCCACGGCCGCAGCCCTCGGTGAGGCCCGCGGACTCGGGCACTGCCCCAGGCCCCGCTCCATCCCTCCGGACTGAAGCACCGCCCGGAGCCGCCGCGCTGCCCGAGCCCGGCTGGACACTGCCGCTGGACACACGCGGAGACACCGGGACAGGAGGCAGCGCTTCTGCGCCACCAAACGTGACGTGAGCTGACCTTCCCTTCCTTCCACCTCCCCTTTCCTTCCTCTTCCCTTCCCCCTTCGCTTCCCCTTCCCGTCC